>JAUPMG010000005.1:1935934-1947197 GCA_031762675.1 Pachysandra terminalis
CCCGAGAATAGGGGCGTGCACCTAAGTATTGATTGGTTTCTACAGGCAATTCAGAATTTTGTGTGTTTAAATTGTCAATACAAGCAGCACCAGTGCTTTGCTTGTGGAAAGTTGGGTTCTTCTGACAAATCTTCATGTGCTGAGGTATAGTATTATATCAAACATGTGAACCACTTTCTTAGTTTGATGTGTTAGTGTATGCATACGTTATAGTTTACTTTAGTGCTTGAACGTAATTGAAAACTAGTATTCTGCCTTAAGAGTTAATCTATATTGTTTAACCGATAAGATTATACTCTTATCATCTAAGCTTAATATATGTTCTTCTAGTTTCAGCATACATATATAAACTGCATTACGAATGCTGGTGATCATCTAGATTTATGCTTTTCTATAGTTTGTTTTTTGGTCGGTAAGATAGATTCAAGCACACAACTCTTGGTTATGGTTCAGTCCATTAATCAGTGGCCCAACCCTAATATTATATAGTTCATGGTGATATTATGCGATCAGTGGTTCTTGGTAACGTGAAAATGATGCTTTCAATGTGTTAAAATGTTTTGCTGTTCACTCATAATTTTTTTCAAAAATTTCCCAGTTTCGTTCTACCAGTAGTAAGGAATGGTGGGGTGGTGAATTGGTGCATTTGTCCTAGAATACCTTTCCTTGATAAGGAAATGGAGTCTATCCTATGATCCTGTGTCTTAAAGAGTGGAGACCTAGAGTGGGGGGTGATATTAGGTGGGTGGGAGTTTGAGAAATCATGGTTGTTCAGAGTAAAATCCTACTACGACTATCTACGCGGGTTGGGTGCTAGCATTGGGTTGGATACGTGGATTTGGAGTCCCCTAATCCTATTTAAGGTTGGCTTTTTTGTTTGGGTGGCTGCTCTCAACAAAGCTCTCCCTGTGGATTATTTGATAAGTAGGGGTTGGATGCTTCTAAACAGATGTGGATGTGTAAAAATGATTCGAAATCAGTGGACCACTTGCTACTCCATTGTCCGATGCTTGGCAAGTGTGGGAGTGGTTTGTTCAGTTTTTTGGTGTTCATTGGGTTAATCCAAGGAGTTTCTGCTCTATGGTGGAGGTGGTGCTCGACTGCTCGGTTGGGAGGTGCAAAAACTCTAAAGGCATTGGGTGGTCCCTTTGCCCGGTGGCAATTGCTTGGGTCCTATGGAAGGAGAGAAATTATCGGATTTTTGAAGGAGTTGAGAAGGATGCCTTGAAGATTATCAGGAAAGCAAAGCAGATCATTCATTTTTGTGCCTTCAGCCTTGGGTTCTGATGTGTGTGAACGAATGACGGTTGACCAGTTCTGGGGTTAGGCTTGTGCCTTGGTACTGTTTTGGGTAATCTTGGCGCTTGATGGCTCTGGGGCTAGGTTTGCGATGTACCTTATCTTGTCTTCTTCCCTTGTTTTGTTTTTGTTTTCTGTTGTTTTGGCTTACCTTTGTGGTATACCGTTTGTGTACTGCTGGGGTTTTTCTGTCCTTTTGAATATATATATACTAATACTTCTGTTGTTCAAAAAAAAAATTTGATCCTTTGGCTTCAAACCTTCTTAAATCTTACTTAACAAGGTGGTCATTCTGACCTTTATTTGTAAGAGTACCCTTATTTAATTGACAAGAAAAGCTTTCTTTACAGTGGAGGTTCTGAAGCGTGAACAAAGAGAAGAAACTCAACTGAGATTTCCACACGATAAGATTCCATAATAGATAGATAGAACCTTTTAGTAAAAATGGAATTGTGAGGGTGGTTAATAGAATCACAACTATGTACTGTGTATTTGTGTTCCTTAGGTTTGTTTTGTTGGATTGTTAGTCATTGACATGCACAAATAATTAGTTTCCATTCCTTTTTACATGCTTCTTTATGATTTACATATGTGGTCTGGAGGACAATTTTGGCACACCATATACCAACATATCCTAGTCACATGATTTTACTTATTCTCCCAACTTCAATTCTATGATAATTATGGAATCAAGTGTTAGCCTATACTCATAAATGAGGGCCTGATACAATTATGGATCGCTTACCATATTCTTCTAAAAAACATTTGAGGTAGTCGCTACATACCGGGTACTGGTCTGTGTCAACTGAGTTTTATACATGTCAACGGTTTGTGTTAGGTACAGGAAATGCAAATCACTGATACACGATACACGTCGGCGATGCGTACAAACGTGGCAAATCCCATTGTTTTTTTTAAATTCCCCCCATTGACCTTCAAATCTCCTGAAATTTCAATTGATGTTTCATTTGAAGAATCTCTTGAAATCTTGAAGAGAAACAAGGAAAAGCAGAGATTTGCTTGAATTTTACACTGTGTTTGCTGAGATTTGAGTGTTTTCAATTTAAGCTAATTTTTTTCCCATCAATAAATGTTAGGATTCTTTTAGTTTTGAAAGGTCTACACATGAATCACATGTATGGACTAATCTTGTGAACATTTGTTAGATTGAAAAGAATTTCATTAATTTTTTCAATTTGTATGTATAACGTCAAATATTTGGGGTATTTGTAAAATTTTCTAGAGTTGTTCAGATCCATGTTGTAGCATGCCAATTTGGTGTAGAATTGTAGGGGCATGCATGTCATGCTTGCAGTAGTGACCGCTCCAATTTGGAATGATGGTCTATATATATTTTTTTGTGCTTCTTTTTATTGTAAAGTATAAATAAATTGTGGTATTGACTAGGGGTGTAATTCGGTCTGTTTGGTTCGGTTTAGTGGTTGAACCAAGACCAAACCGAATTACAGAGGATTAAACCGAAAATTGAGCTTAACCGAAATAGAAACCATCCTATAAAACTGAAAACCAAACCGAATTACAGGGACCAAAACCGAAAACAGAACAAAACCGAAATAGAAACCAAAAATTCGGTTTGACAAAATTAATGTTATTTTTGTATTAACTACACACACATATACGCATATACATACTCACATACATACACATTGGTCTAGTTCGGGTTTTGGTTTGATCAAAGCCTTTACCTTAAACCAAACCAAATTAATTCTGTTTTTCATTTTTTTTAAAACATAGCCAAACCAAAATTGAAAAAAAAAACAAATTGACTTTTTTCGGTTTGGTTCTTTTGGTTTTCGGTTTAGACTGAACCAATTGACATCCCTAGTATTGACAGACACTTATTGAACCTTGGCTGTAAGCCCTTGAGGCTTCATAGTACAAATAAAAGTAAACAATAGAATAATCCAACAAAAAATAACTGAAAGTCTTGTCACTTATGCTTTTGGAAATTCTACTATTGGGTATTGTGTTTTTATCCATAACCGCTTTCTTGGCATTCAACAAGCCTGCTTAAAATTGTTTAGCTTAATTCAAAGTGGACTGATTCCACTTTGGTCACCATGACTTTGAGGTCTTAATGCCACCATGTGAACAATCACTTCCTGATTCTGTTGGATTGTGTTAATCATCTTGGTCACGAAGTACTTTAGAGTTCTAGCTTTCTTCATGGATTGGGAAACAATATTCTAGGTAATCATATAAACCAGCAACTTTGGATGTTGAAAGGTGCAGATGTCTTCAGGAGGATGGTTCTGAAAGCTTTTTTCTTCTTGATTACTTTGATAACTCTGCGTGTTCCTTCCTGAAACTTCTTGTATGCATCTTGTTTATTTGTCTTTTAGTTATTATTATTATACATATATTTTTAAAAATTTTGATTCCTTGTGAAGATGATGCAATTCTGGCACCACTAATTCCTAGATGCTGGTGCCCTTGCTTGTATATGATATGAGATCCCAATGAGGTGCAACCGATTGCTGAATATCTCTAGTTTCAATCATTGTAACTTGGGGAGAGATAAATCTCGATATATAGATCAGATAGTCATCCACTAAGTGCTACCCCTTGTAATTTTCGTCCCTATAATAATAAAATTAATTCTCTCAGAAAAACGTGACACATAATGCTTCAAAGGTTCCTAATGTTTCAAATATTTTCCTTATACTTGTGCATTTTTTAGTGTTACAGGGATCCATTGGATCCACTTCCCTAATCATGACTGTAAGGTATATAACCACATGTATTCCTTTGAATTTTGGATTTCATTCTTTCTCCATCACTTTATGTGTCTATATCTGCATTGTTCACTTCCCTTATCAAATGTTTTTCAGGTCTTCCCCTGTGTTTCTGCTACATGTGGCCATTTCTATCATCCAGAATGTGTTTCAAAACTGCTCCACCCAGGGAATGAAGTTGCAGCAGAAGAGCTTCAGCAAAAGATTGCTGCAGGGCAATCATTTACGTGCCCTGTCCACAAATGCCTCGTTTGTAAACAAGGAGAAAATAAAAAGGTCGATGAGTTGCAGTTTGCAATTTGTAGACGTTGTCCAAAGGCATACCATAGAAAATGCTTGCCGCGGTACTTCCTAATTTTCCACATTTCATATCTGGTGCTTTTACAAATAAAAATATTCCAGTAGAAAACAATTGTAGTTTTTAATTCATCGATGAGCAACGTTTTAGAATCTGGATTCTCACGCTTGAGTTTCTTTGATCAGCAAGATAGCTTTTGAAGATTCAGCAGATGAAGATATTACACAAAGGGCTTGGGATGGTCTGCTGCCAAATCGTATATTGATATATTGCTTGTAAGTTTTCCTTTCATGTTACTTTCTTGCTACGTCTGTCTTCAGAACTTTTCCATCATTTTTCAATTATTATCACCAGGAAACACAAAATTGAAGACGACCTTGGGACTCCGTTAAGAAACCACATTCTATTTCCCGCTGTGGAAGAAAAGAAGAAAAGATGCCCTACTGAGTTGCGACGAAGCAAAGAGAAGGTTGTGACAAAGAAGAAAATAATGGTTTCTGAAGACTCTCCCAGAGAAAAATTTGCTGCCAAGACACCAAAACTGGTTGCAAAGGTCTCTTCTGCTGGAAAAGATAGTGATTCCACCAAAAAACGCGAGACAAAAATTCCTCTTACAGGTTCTGATTCCTTCAAGAAATCCACAATACATGATGCATTCAGAAAGTCTTTGAAGGATAATGTCAAGTCTATCTCGATGAGAGATAAGTCCTCCACAGCAAATGAAAGCAAGGTATCTTTGAGGGAGGATAATATAAGTAAGAGTTTGGAGCCTCCATTTAAGATTAAGCAGCTGGAAACATATAGCAGTAAACTTGACAAAACAACGATAGCTAAGCCTGTAATGAAGAAATTGGGCAGTTCGCAGACTTTATTAGATGCTGAAGCAGAAAAAGGGTAACGTGTTTTTTACCTGTTTGTGGATGGACAACTATGATCCTTGTGGTTCTTCTTTTTCTTATTTCATTTTTTTTTTATTTCTTTCATCCTGATGAAGTAGTTGACACAATACTTTTCTGCAGTAGCATATTATGACTTCAGTCTCAATGCATATGCCACAACTCTTTTCGGTGGCAGCAACATATGATCAATGTGTATGGTTTGCAGTTTTGGTTTTATTCAAAATTTTATATCTTGCAATGCAGAATTATGGATTTGATAAAAGATGTCAATTCTTCAATAACTTTGGAAAAGATCTTACAAAGTCACAAATTGCCATCTACACATGCATACTCCTCTAAACATGTGGTGGACAAGACAATTACACTGGGAAAGGTGGAGGTTTCTGTTGAGGTACTCTTGTCGATTTCTGTTGTGGAATATGACTGTTTTAATGATGCGGTTTTCTGTTGAAGCTCGAAATTTTTCTGTAAGTGTTGATTGCTCCATCTTTGATGCATTTGCAGGCTGTTCGAGCAGCTCTACAGAAGTTAGAAGAAAGTTGCAGTATTGATGATGCTAAAGCTGTTTGTGAGCCAGAGATTCTCAACCAGATAATTAAGTGGAAGGTGATTTCCCGTTTCCAATGCACTTTTGCCACACACTACATTGTTCTTCATTGCATATTGTTGTATGCTTTTATTTTACACATTATTCTTGCAAGCAATTCTCTTGGGGATCAAGTATTATTTGATGTCTTGTAAAGTTTGGGAGTTGGGATGTTATCCCTTCATCATCTTTATCTGTCACTATACTGAAGGTAATGTGCTGCATTTTGTATTATATGGGAGTTGCATGCAATGCTGGAAACACAATTGTTTTTTATTTGATACATCATGAACATGCGGCATGGGTATAGATCATTGTTCAATCTGTTACGCACATCCCTCTTTTTTTTTTTAATAATTTTGTTTGGTAAAGTTATTACTAGCATATAATCATGAAAAAAAAGGTGAAAGGCTTATGCGCACAAACAGTATAAAAACTTGGGTAGCTCACTTCCCACGATTCACATATTCCATTATCTGCTCCAATTTTCGATAATAATGGAAAAATGTACATCTTTAAATGTAGGTAGAATTGATGTGCAATGAAAGAGCAAGGAAGTCGCACTTCTCAATATGAAATCTGCATCATATGCCTTGCCTTGAAAACTACTACCATTTCTTTCACCTGAAATAGAGCAACAATTGCAGTTGAATATGAGACCCAAAGAATTCTCCTTCTACTCACTCTTTCCCACAAATTTCAAGCCATCAAGCAATGAAGAAGAAAATTTGAGACCGTTACCATCGCCCCCTTACACACACGCACGTATTTGGAATTGGACCAGCCCCTGCTGTGTAAAGAATCCACTGTGAGAATTTTTTTTAATGATGCTGTCCTTTAGAAGAGAGCAACCTTCCACGGTATGGATGACTTATAAATCAGCTTGGAAAGGCCAAAAGGATCAATGCCCTTTAGTAAAAACTGAGAAAAGGAGGGAACCGAAAGAACTTACCATTGCTTTCTGACAACCACGTCCTAGAATCACCCCCCTTCACAAAGTAAAGCAACGAGTAGAGGAATCATCGAGTCAGGTTCCCATTTGAATGGAGGTCATCTAAACAGATTGGTCCCCTAAATCACCTGATCTAGTTTAACCAACCATGTACTCGCTATTCAAGCAACCTATTCTTAGCCACCACAAAAATATTGGGAAACTATTGCATGGGGGAACTATCTCCACACCAAGTATCCTACCAAAAGTCTCATCCTCATACCATCTCCCACTGAAAAACTGATGCCCCTCTTTAAAAAATCCACTTCACTATGTCCTTCCACAATTACTGATCAAAAAAAAAAAAAAAACTGTCCCCTTCCACAATCTGATTCCATACTTCGCAACAATGACTTTCCTCCATAGACTACCTTTTCCTCCAAATCCCCAAAACCACTTTCTTAATAATGCTTTGTTAAATCTAATCAGAGGCCTCAAACCCAATCCACTCTCTTCATCTGGTTTTACACCAACTTTCATTTCACCAAATGAAAATTATGCTTCCTTCTAACACGCTTTACTAAATACCTGTTTGAAATCTCTCTATTTGGTTAGCAACCAAAACTGGGATCTTCAAAATAGACAGAAGTATGTAGGAAGATTAGCCAGTGTGCTTCTGCTAATAGCGACTCTCCCTCTTTTAGAGAAATAACCACTTCTTCACATTGCTAGTTTTCTCTTCATGCGTTCTATAATAGCATCCCAAACTGATTTCTTTGTGTAAGTCGTTTCCAAAAGAATGCCCAAGTAAGACATTGGAAGATGTCCAACCTCAAACTTTCACAAAGAGTATCCAAGCTCACCACATCTTCCTCTCCAAGAAATCTTACTCTTGCTCAAGTTGATCTTCAATCTAGAAACCTACTTAAAACGGTTAAGGATGCACCTAAGCACCCTTAATTGTGTATGAGATGCTCCACAAAAGGTCAAACTATCATCCACAAATTTAAGGTGAGTAATGATCCCATTATTTTTTCCGAAAACCAAACCATCCAAGAAATCACTCCTTGCTGCTTTCTGAATAAGTCAATTCAAAGTCTCTGCTGCTATAATAATTAAAAATGGGGACAAGGGTTCTCCTTGCCCGAGCTGTATAGAAGACGCAATGAAGTCTGTGGATACTCCATTCACCAAAATGAAACAATGGAGTTACAAGTCTTCACCCAACTCGTCCACCTGTAACTAAACCCCCATATGTTTTTTTATGATAATTGATGAATTTTATAAAAGTGGGAAAAAAAGAAGATTACAACCTTAAGAAAGGCCCTTAAGCGATGGCAAAGCACAAGCAAAAGAAACAAACATCAAGTCGAAATCATACACAAGAACCACATAATGCTCTACACACGCCCATATGTTTCAATAAATAGAGTAAAAAATCCCAATCGAGATAATCGTATGCCTTCTTCATATCCAACTTGCATAACAACCTTTACTCACCCATGACCCACCTCAACCTAGAATAGAAGCACTTATTCACAATCAACACTCCATTCTCTAACAAAGGCACTTGTTCAGAATCCGAATTAGATATAATGGTGTTTGAAGAATTAGCTGAGGAGGTAGCACTTGAAGGTTTAAGGAGAGGTTTCGGAAGTGAAGTAGGGGTTGAACAGGGACTTATAGAAGGAGGCGATTCACTTGCCAGTATGGATTGGATTGAGGGGAATGGAAATTACCAAACAGCAGAACCTATTCATTGAGATAATATTTTGGACGAAACACCACTGCAATATATTAGTACTGAGCTAGAAGAGATGTTGGATGAATTTAATGAAGAATCGATTGTTGTGGATGAGAGGGAAATTTCGGAATGGGTTCTTAATAAACTAATGAGATTTGGAGGATTCGTGGGCGTCTCATGGGAAGGATTTCAGGAGGAGGCAATGGAGCTTTTTACCGCAATAGAAAAAAAGAATAGAGTCTCAAGAATGGGAGCAACAATAAGACAAGTAAGGAGCTGAAAGGTTGAGCTGGGGTTTAAAGGAGAAGGATAGTCCGGGTGGCTCAAGAATGGGAAGGAGTGAGGAGTCCGGGGGTTTACTGGAGTTTATATGAAGACAAAAATTCTGTTATGGAATGTAAGGGGGTTGGGGGATAGGGATAAGAGGAAAACTATTAAAATGGCGTTGAATGAATGGAGGCCAGATATTATTCTGCTTCTAGAAACAAAATTGGAAGAGGTGGACAAGGAAATGCAGTTGCAAGTCTGGGGTTGCAGATTGGTGGAGCTTATTCAGAAACCTGCGGAAGGCGCTTCAGGAGGTATCCTATTAGCTTGGAAGGTAGAGAAATTTGAGCTTATAGATTCGAAAGTTGGAGAATTTGTGGCTTCGGCGGTGTTATTGGAAAAGGGTGACAATGGGGGAGGACTTTGGATGATTTCAGCTGTTTACGGTCCGACGGATCATAGCAGACTTCAGGAAATGTGGGAAGAGCTAGAGGAACATAAAAGGGGGTGGATGTGTCCTTGGCGTGTAGGGCGTGACTTTAATGTTATTAGATTTTGTTCAGAGAATTCGGGGTGTAGAAGAGTATACTCATATATGCAAAACTTCGCAGATTTTATTGATAGGAATGATTTGATAAAAGTGCCGCTTTTTGGAACGGAAATTTGCTGGAGACAGAAATCTAGAGCTCTATGGCTGAAGGAAGGAGATAAAAATACAAAGTTCTTTCATAAGATGGCGAATGCAAGGAATAGGGTGAACACAATCAGTAGAATTGAAGTGGATGGAGTGGTTTTTAATGAGGAAGGGGAGATTAAGAAAGCTATTGAGGAATACTACAGGTCTCTTTTTATTAAAGAGTGTTCCTTTAGACCAACACTTGAAGGTTTGGAATTTGATAAATTACCATCTCAAGTAGGGGAAGGATTGGAGAAGACATTTTCGGTGGAGGGAGTGAGGGAGGCGATAATGAGTATGGAGGGTGATAAGTCACCAGGTCCGGATGGCTTCTCCATGGTTTTCTATAAGAAATGTTGGGATATCATTAAGGAGGATGTTATGAAGGTGTTTGAAGAATTTTTTGAATCCGGAAAGTTTGAAAGAAGTGCTAATGCAACTTTTCTGGTTTTAGTTCCTAAAAGAGAAGGAGCAACTGATCTGAAAGACTTCCGTCCTATTAGCTTGGTGGGTAGCCTGTATAAGATTATTGGCAAAGTTTTGGTGAACAGACTAAAAAAGGTAGTTGGCACAGTGATTTCTAACTCTCAAAGTGCGTTTGTACCCTGGTAGGCAAATTTTGGACGGAGTGTTGCTAGCAAATGAATGCATAGACTTAGTTTTGAAAAACAATCAGAGTGCTTTATCGTGTGAAGTCGATTTGGAAAAGGCGTATGACCATGTGAGTTGGTCTTTCTTATACTACATTTTGGTTAGGATGGGCTTTGGGGAAAAATGGATTAGATGGATGAAACGTTGTATATCGACAGTCTCCTTGTCAATTCTGGTAAATGGGACAGCGGTGGGATATTTCTCGACTACAAGGGGTATTAGACAAGGAGACCCACTATCTCCTTTTCTATTCATTTTTGGTGGCGGAAAGTCTTGGAAAAATGATAAAGCAGGCAGAATGTTTGGGTTTGGTGCAAGGAGTGAAGGTGAAGGAATCGGCCCCTAGTATTTCCCACCTCCAATTTGCAGACGACACTTTAATTTTTTGTAGAAATAAGCTTTCGGATCTAAAAACGTTGAGGTATTTATTCGTTTGTTTTGAAGCGGTGTCGGGACTACACATCAACTTGGCAAAATCTGAATTAATTGGTGTGGGGACTTCAGAAAACTTGATGCAGAAAGCAAGATGGATGGGTTGTAAGATTGGGTCCTTGCCAACAGAATATTTGGGGCTTCCTTTGGGGGCGAAATACAAGAATAGAAGTGTTTGGAACAAAGTGGTGGAAAAGTCAAAGAGAAAGTTGGCACCGTGGAAAGCGAGATATCTATCGAAAGGGGGGAGACTGGTTCTAGTTAAGAGCTCCTTGGCAAATCTACCTACATATTTTATGTCATTGATGAAAATTCAGACGTCGGTTGCAAGGAAATTAGAGAAGCTTCAAAGAGATTTTTTGTGATCCGGTATTGGGGAGGAACATAAGTATCCTTTAGTGAAGTGGGGAGTGGTTTGTTTGAAGAAAGAAGAGGGGGTTTAGGGTTAAGAAACATTACTAGATTTAACTTGGCTTTGTTGGCTAAGTGGCTTTGGAGTTGGGAAGGAGGAAGGAGCTTTATGGCAAGAAGTGGTAAGGGCTAAGTATGGGGTTGAGGAAGGAGGTTGGTGCACAAAAATTAACAAACAAGCATTTGGCGTGGGAGGTTGGAGAGCAATATGTTATGTATCGGCTTTTTTTTTAGCAGGGAGTGAGCTTTAGGGTGGGAGAGGGTAATAGGGTTAGGTTTTGGAAGGACCCTTGGAGCGGTGACAGGCCTCTAT
>JAUPMG010000005.1:1964880-1975360 GCA_031762675.1 Pachysandra terminalis
ATCTTAGAGGTTCAAAGAAAAGCAGCAGCATTATTTACAAGTGTTTTCAGGTTTATATACTATTCTTTTCTTTTCTGCATTGAGTGCTTGCTATTATTGTTTATAGTTTATGTTATCTAATTTATTGTGCTCAATAGGGGGAATTAGAGGTTGTGAAAGAAATTCATTACAAAAGTTCCTCTGAGAAGAAAGAATATGGTGACCAGAGTAAGGGTGGTGCTGCAGATGGTGGTTCTGAGCGTGGCAATGTTGTTATGGAAACATGCAGAATGCCATTTTTAATGTTAGGACTTGATTTACCGCCACCTCCTCTGTTCAAAGATGTGATGGAGAAAAATATAATACCACAGGTTTGTGATTCACCCTCGATTTCAATTTGGTCTTTATAAATTGATGCAGCTCGAAATTTTTATATCCAGTGTCATGTCATAAGTTATTTGTTTAAAAGTTTAAAGGAGATAAATAAATGCATTTCTTTTGGGTTGGGCTTTATTAAACTATAAGTGTTATCAAGGATCCACGATTAAGGAATTTAGCAGAGTTTTAAGCTTGCTGATAACGTGCAATTACTCTCCTCTATCCAGGCTCAGGATCATAGTGCATGAAATGATATTGCAATGCAAAACAGCATTTGCTGGTTAATTACAACTGGGATGTTAAAAGTTGCACGAGTTTGTGGAACTAAGCTAGGAAGTTATACCATGAAATTGTGGGAGACAGTGAGAGCAAAAATCAAATTGCTCGGGGCTTAGAAAAATAGTTTGGTTTCATTGAATATAGTAAGACATTCTATGGTGAAGCTTAGAGAAAGTAGCTATTTGACCAACACATTCCATTCAAGCTGAAAGGCAAATTCTATAGACAAACATTAGAGCTGCTATTATTTATGAAACAAAATGTTGGCCAAGTAAGAAATAACATATCTGTTGAATGAGCTAGATGAGAATGATGAGATGGATGTATAGCTAAGCAATAAACTCATTTGAGAAAGTTATGTAGTAACTTCTTTCATAGTGTTTGAACTCTGGATTTGATTGGGGATTGATCAGCATCATGATTAAACGATCCATGGTCGATCCCAAAGGACAAGTCAAAAGAATGAAAATTTGACAAATTTCTTGCCTGATGTATCTCGACTCGTCAAATTTGATTGGCCAATCTGGAGTTGAATCGGATGAATCCTAATGAATCATAGCCAGGTCTGAGCGAGTTTGAAAGTTTTTAACTTCTTTTGAATGGAATACATATCATTTTCCAGAAGTGCCCAATTCAGGTGGTTGATAGTTTAAACGATGTTCTCTATAGGAGTATGTGGAGATTGTTTGGCATGTTAGAGTGAGATCTATAGCAGTGCCAGCCTGTAGGATGGTGCCTAAAAATGGCATGTTTGCCATTTTTTGCAGGTTGTACAATCCAGAAGGGCTTGTAGAATGAGAAGAATCTTGGTGCAATCGTTTAGAAAATATTTACACATAATATAGTTGAGGACAATGTTTTTGACATATTGGAATGCCAAAACAAAATTCAGAACTACTTATCTAGGATTTGTTGTTACAACTCAAGGCGCATACAACTGAAGAAGATTAACCTTAAAATGAAACAGAGATTTTAATATCTCGAAAGCAATTACTAGTAGTCTATATTTTAGAATATTTTTTTTTTTTTTGGTTTCAGGTAGTATATTTAGTTTTGGTTTCGTACTTAAAAATTAGAATTTTAGCTACGTGTTGATGGTATTAGACTATTAGTCTAGTTGCAAGATTTTCTAATTACTTATCTCACATTTGGGTTTCTTACAGTCAACCATATCTTGCAATGGAGTAACATTTCTGTATCCTCGAATAAATATTTCCTTGGTCCAATGAAACAGGAAGCAGCATAAGATTATGGTTACCATTCACTGTAGTACTCTTAACTTTGTTTGCTTTTAGATGGTTTTGGATGCTATGCTGTAGTAAAATCCTCCACAAGAATAAATATGCTTTCTTCTTTAGTTTCCGAGGAGAGCTCAATAGGAAATGTTACAAGATAAAGAACTGACGAGGGACATTTATTTGATATATTCTGATGATTTTTACCTTTATGTACTAAATTCATGTATGGTTTTGCCATTTAGGTTCCTCTCTTCAACATATTGAAGAAGTTTGATGGTGAAACCATCACAGAAGTTGTGCGTCCTTGTATAGCGAGGATGAAGTATCGTGTCACCAGACTGCCGCAATATCTAATTCTCCATATGCGTCGATTTACAAAGAACAATTTCTTTGTGGAGAAAAATCCAACTCTTGGTGAGTTTTCATTGCGTAATGGTATGATTGAAATTTCCGCAATGGACCTATCCACGTATTCTGTTTAGAATAATGGACATTGGTTTCATGTAACTCTTTAGTTCTGTGATCTTCACTACCTTATTCATATGTCTGCAATGGTTTTTGTGCTTACGTGGTAATGGACATTGTTAATGTCTTTTCAGTCAACTTCCCTGTAAAGAACCTTGAGCTGAAAGATTACATTCCTTTGCCAACACCAAAGGAGAATGAGAGATTGCGGTCCAAGTACGATCTGATTGCCAATATCGTCCATGATGGCAAACCCAGGGAAGGAGTTTACAGAGTTTTTGTCCAGCGAAAATCAGAAGAATTATGGTAAAAATTCTCAACCTTCATGGATGTTCTTAACGAAGTATTACTGCAACAGGAATCTAACATTTTCCGTCTCTTATTTGATTAAGATATGAGATGCAAGATCTGCATGTGGCAGAAACTCTTCCACAGATGGTTGCTCTTTCAGAGACTTACATGCAGATATACGAACAGCAGCAGTAATGCGGTCTAGTTAAAGAGTCATTTTCAGCTTTACGACGACGAAAGAGTAAAGCTCGGATAGCTGTTACAAGAGCGGTTAGGTTACATGTCATGTTCGAGTGAAAATTACAGAAGAAGTTTTCTTGTAATCTGTTGATACCAGGAATTGATTTATATATACATACTATATAAGTCTTGTAAGACATCCACGCACCATTCGTTTTCTGGGTAATTTAAATCCTCCCTTTTTAGGTTGTGACAGTTGAAGATTTGAGAGACCCTTATTTGCAAGGGGGGGGGGGGGGGGAAATAATAACAATAAATGGATTTGCCCAGAAAACTATTGCTATAGCAAGAGATTGAGAAACAATTTCAGGAATAGTTGCGGGCAGAAAGAATTTTGTCAGATTAAATATTTTGAACATCAAAGCCAAAATCAAAGGCAGGGAGTTCCACCAAGGCCGTAACTTGAGATGCCATTTTAACTGTTATGAATACTAACAACTCAAAAATTTACATTCATCACCCCTATATTCCAATCCCTGAGAAACAACAGAATTCCTTTTACTTTCCTTCCATTTCATTCCCAATCGGTTCGGTTCGGACGGAGAGTTTGAACTTCTTAATCTCATTCTCCAGTGATCACAGCAGTCTGGCTTACTTGGGGTGTCAGATAAATAAGTGTGCAACCAGCAAACTTGTCTCTGAAACCAACTATTTGTCATCCATCCTTGAGAGAGTTGAGCCTTCTCAGTCTTTGATCAAGCTCCTTCATCACTGCTGGTTCTTGCTTTTTCCTCTGCTTAGTTATGGTGTTTGTGGTCATGGAGCCTATCTTTTCAAAAGCCACCTGCAAGGAATGATGGAAAAGAACTTAGTACACAGACTCTTGAGCTTTACCCGGTCGTCATACTTCCAAAACGAGATGGGTAGGGTTTTAATCAATACAGACAGAAATGATTTGGCAAAGGAAGAGTTTACATGTTCATGATATCGTAGGATGAACAAAGGTTTGATGGGAGGTTTTCCTTACCGTCAATAGTTCGTCAGGATCATAGAGATGATGGGTGGTTTTCTGCAAGATACTGATTACGTCGCCTATCTGATGAGCCATTAGCAACTCTTCCTCTTTCATCTGCAATCATAGTTGTGGCTCAAACAACCATTTTACTTGTAAAATTTTACGGGTTCCAACTTCTATACTATGCAATGTCAACGAAACATATATAACTTGATGACAAACATGGAAGAGTAAAATGTCACTTTTACCTTAAAGACAGCCAGGGCGACGTGAAATAGAACCTTTGCCCCCTCATTGAAAAGGATGTCCCAGACCCGCATGGTCGTCTAGAAAATAGGTTTCAAAAATGGGAAATAATCATAACCATTGGGGCAACTGGGGAGAATTTGACGTGCTTTAGAGTAAGCAAGTAGAAATAAAGCAAAGAATTTCTCACCTCTGAAGGCAAGCTCTTTGAGAAGAGACATAGGAACCACTCTGTAGCAACAAGAGAGACATCAAATCCCAAAGCTGCCAAATGAATAGCAATTCTGCATTTTGTTTTCAGCTCCAAAAAAAGCACCTTGTCAAGAGAACCCAAAAAAAAAAAAAAAAGGGCCCCACCAGTTCCAGAATTGAACATCAGAATTAAAACACACGCACGCATGCGCACACACACACAAAAAGAATACCTTGGACACTTTTTAGCAAGCAAATCGGTAAACACTCTCTGTTCAACATGGCATCCCGACAAGTTATCTGTATAGCAGTCACTGACTAGGACATTTTCTAAGAGGACAGAAAGCATCCAGAAAGCATCTTCTTCAGTTTTCATCACTAGCAACAATAATGCAGCAACATAGTTTAAACCCTGCACCAAAGGAAAAAAAGCTGTGACGATATGCAGAATTTAACTAGTATTGGAGGTTATCATTAACACCCAAAACAACTGGACATACCTGGCAATACCCAACCTCGGAATCCCGGAAAGAATACCCAACAAGGACGCGACGTAGAGCAGCTTGACCCTCTGGAGTGTCCAACCATGGGTGACCAGGGAAAGTGCGTGTTAGATCCTGCATATATCCGGAGAAGAATCAAACCAAGTGAAAGAAAGTGATTGACATAATTTAGCTGACTTGGTCCCAGTTTATAAATTCAGTGAAGCTCAGATGCAGGTTTGCTTCCACCTAGAAGACATTGATGCGGCACCCCAGAAGAATGGCCTTTACATATTTTTGGTCTTGGAAAATTCGTAACAGAAATTGTGATATATACAATATAACCTTCCAATGATTTATTCTGTTTCCTATATGAAAGAATATTTTTGTTAATATGATTAAAATGAAGAAATGTGCGTAGTTGTCACACAAAAAAAGGGTATCTACTGTATATCATCGATATTTGTTACTGAGAAATATTTAGGTCTGTGAATATTTTGCAAAGCATTCTCAAATATCCAACACAAAAAAATGATACATATATGTGTGTGTGTCTATATATATATATATATATATATATTCCAACAGCAATTTTGAAATGGTAACAGAAACAACTACAGTCAAATGCAAGGCATTGTCACGATGTCAAATTAACTTTTTCACAAAGGGCTATAATGCTATATGTGATCAACCCCGGGTGTCTCAAGCCTCCAGGAGCTGCAAAGATCAAAAGAGCATTCTTCGTCCAAATTGAGGATCTACACTATAAAAGATTTCTCTTGGACCTTGAAAATTTTACCAAGGCAATGCAACAATTTGTAAGTACTAATCAAAATAATTTTCAATTTAATGAACATCTGGAAAAAAAAAAAAAACAGAAACTAAATATTAAGGAACAATATATTTGTGAAATTGATTCTTATCTTTAACCAAAATCCTTAACTTTAAGATAAAAAAATGAAGCAGGAACCTCGAATTCATCCTCAATCTCGTGCGAACAAATCAAACAAAGTGCAGAAACCTACCAAATCTTTTACCATTGAACACAAACTGTATTTTTGGACAGTCTTAGCTCCAAAATGGAATTTTTCAATAAAGCATAGAAATTTCCGATATTCGTTAGCCTTTCTTTTCCTTCTGAAGCTATATACTTTGAATTAAACGTTTTCACAATTACTAGCTCCATTAGTTTACCTTCATTGAAGAAAAGGTTCATCCACTTTAATTAATGGCAAATAGCTTGTGACCAAACAACTTTGAGAATCCATGGACAGTCAAATATCATTTAGGCAGATTAGTCTCTTAGTGACAAATACAGAACCAGTTTCAGAAAATGCAAAGAAGATGATTATTCAAATAGATAGTCCAATTCCTACTAAAAATCACAAAATACTAAAGGAAACCAATCCTCACAAACATCAGTAAGATAATAACATAAGACCCATAAACAAGCAACATAATTCTGTAACAAACAATCAAGTAATAAAACCAGTACCCCCAAATGCTAACACAATCTCTATAGATCAGAAACTAAGAACACTCACATGATCGATCTGTCGTGTTGCAGGGGTAACCTTGCCCTCCACGGCCTTGATCAAATCATTGTAATAGCTCTCTGGCACCGTCGACCGTTTCTTAGCCGCCCCGGACACCGAAAACCAAACCTTAGGCCTTAGAACTGGGGGAATTCCCTTCCTAATCAGCCTCTTCAAGGCAATTGAATTTGCAAGGGCTGATAACTTGAGAGAGGATTTAATGGAGGAAACTGCAATCCCATCTGAAATTGAGGGAATCTGAGGCTGCAAATACCAATTTGCACCTTTGCTTGCCTCCAATGCCCACCAAACACGCCCTTGTTGCCTCACCCTCTCCCTCACCTCATTTAATACATTCAGATCATCCACATTTCCTTCTACTGTAAACCCATAAAGATCTTGGAATTTTACAGTAATGTTTGCCCTCCTGGTGTGGATACTAGGCCTGTAAGATGGCATCTGGGATTGAAATTCATGAGATAAGTCTCTTCTGGTTGTTGTTCCATGCATTTTTTCTTGGGGTTTTGGGGATCAATGGAGGAGAATAAAGGAGATGATGAGATAGAGTTCTTCAATGGAGGGAGGAGAAGAGTTTCTGCAAGTCAAGATGGGATAAGAGAAAACTGGTAAATCTTCAAATGAGTATCTAAAAACAAGTTGAAGAAAAAGGATTCATGGGTATTGAAGATTACCAAAAACACAAATTTTTTTAACCATTAAAGGTTCTTTTTCTAAGGGTTTTGGTGATCTATGGAGGAGAATAAAAGAGAGGAATTTAGTCCTGTAGATGATGAGATAAGAGTTCTTCAATGGAGGGAGAAGGAGAAGAGCTTCTGCAAGTCAAGATGGGATGAGAAAAAACTGATAAATCTTCAAATGGGTATCTAAAAAGAAGATGAAGGAAGAAGATTCATGGGCATTGAAGAAGATTTACAAAAAAACCCAAATTTTTTTTAACCATTAAAGATCCTTTTTTCCTGAGTAATTGAAGCTCGGAATTCGACTAGAAATTTAGAATTCCCTTTTTTTTCATAAAAGGGTATATTCGAAAAGGATAATTTATGGACAGAACAACACGAAAAAGGGGAAAAATCACAAAAATAGAGGCGACCCAAATCTTTCAGACCAATGCAAGGCCCTTTTTTTTCTCTACGGAACATATTGGATTAGAAAGAAGATTTTTTTTTTTTTATGGACAAGAAAAGAAGAATTGGTTGTTCTATAAGACAGAGAAGAAGAGATTGAGATAATGAGTTTATGCAACTAAAAGTACACGAATTCTGCAACTAAAGCTTGAAATGTAAGAGGAAAGGACGAAAATCTAGATTTCTGAGATGGGTTTTTCATGGAGAAGGATAAAGGGAGAGACTGAAAAAGAAAAAAAATGGGAGATTTTATTAATATTATGGCCTTACAGATGAAGCATGACATGGCCATCACATCATGAATTCATGATCATCATGATGTTGATGATGCTATTTTGGCCGCCAGAGGGACAAGTCATAGAATTACCCAAATGCCCTTGTGATATGTTAGGGTCTCCTTTGACCTGGGGATATGGTTTTCCAAAAGTACCCTTATCTCTTTTGTGGATTAATAATGAGTTATATTAGTAGGATGATTAAAATTTATAAAACAACTAGAATTAGTGAAAGGTTTTACTTTGGAATGGGTGTAAAGATTTGCAGATTGCCTTCTTGGAGAACGGATTTGCTGTGGGGTGATTTACTGTGGCATGTGAAATTACTATGTTGCCCTTATAGGCCCACCATAAAGGGCAACATGATAATTTCACATGTGGAGCTGTGTCTACCCCACAACAAATCACCTCACAGCAAATCCGCTCTCGCCTTCTCCTAAAAGGGAAGGAAGAACAGCCAATTAAAATCAAACACATAAATCAAACATGGTTGGCACATTAATATTAATTGATTTTTTTTTTTAAATCATATAGGTTTATCTAATATCAGACTTGATTTTTGCTTATTAGCTATTGTTCCTTTCCTAGCCTCACAAATTGAATGCAATCGCAATTGAAAACTCCGTTGGTATTGAACCATGGGGGCAATTGGAATAACTTCAGTCTTAATTAAAACAACTATTAAGCAAGCTTCCAAAGGTCTAAGTGGGTTAGTTGGGAGAGCATTTTGTCTAGAGTAAAATTGGAAGAACATCGGCTGGAGCATGCGACACATCAAGCATCTAGTTGTTCCTCACATTATCACTAAAAGACAAAATCAACTGAATACGTAATATGTATATTCATGCATATACATACTCACACATACTCACATGCTCTAATCGATGAATACGTAATATGCATATTCATGCATATACATACTCACACATACTCACATGCTCTAACCGATGTTCTACCATTTTCGCTCAAATTATATGTACTCATTTAGTTCATGGGCACTTGAATGACATCGTATATATCAAAAAGAACGAAATATATATATATATTTTTTTGTTTTGATTTCATGTCCAAATAGGTTTGTTTTGAAGGCTATTTCGTTATTTACCATATACCTTGACGCGTTCTTGTTTGTTAGGAGGAGAATGGCAGTTGAGTAATTACATTGAAAACGGAGAGCAAATTAGTTACACTCGAAAAAACATATCTAAAGTCTAAACTTAAGGTGGAAATGACAACGGTCGGGACCCGTTCACCGGCAGCAAGGGAGCCATAAAAGGAAATGGCACGTGCGAAACTTATATGGGAATTTATTTAAATTAGCTGACCGCGTCCCAAGACTCCCAACAACTTCGTATGAGAGGATACCACGATCAAATAATAGAGCTTCGTACGTGTGGGTTCCGCCCTATGCTTTTGCCAGTCCAAAGATCAAGACAAAATTAGCAGATGTGGGACCCACTTGATTTGTTTTCACATCTTGTTATGCAGCCACGTGTAGCTTTGTGGGCTGCATGAGCCGGCTTATAGAGGAATCCTATGTACCGGTAGGGTGGGCCGGCCGGTCCGGCCTAATTCACAAAACGTAAACTGGAGCTTTGTACGGATTGGATTTTCTAATCAAACCTGCACCATCTGATGATGGGTCCCACAGGCTGAGATGTCGTTTGGACATTGGCATCCATCATGATAGGCACGTGTTATGCATGTTGGATCAGTTTGGGTGTGAGTAGAATCATTTTAAAAGGGTGCATAAATGGCCATCAACCATCAGATCACACTATTCCAACTCCAAAGGCATCTTATGATCCAACGCTTTGAATGAATTTAATTTAAGATTTTAAATTATCCGCATACAAGTGTAGGGTTTTAAATTACGGCCGATCCTGATCCGGATCGGCGATATTGACGGGATCGGCCGATCTAAAAGTTGGATTGGTCGACCGTCGATACTGATCACCAGACCAATTATAACGGTCGAGACTGGACCGGTCCAGGCCAAAAAATGTTATGATTTAACAAAAAACTTTGGATCGGTCTGATCCACTCACTGGACCGATCCAGATTAGTATTTGTTAGACTGGTCCGATTCAAAGCCACTTGATACAAATAGTTGTATTGTTGTTTTGAATCAGACCGGTCTTCACCAATCCCAATACCAACTGGCCGATCCTTGAAACCATGTACACATGCATACACATGCAGCTGAAATGTGCCCCCTCAGATTATTGAACAGAGGAATATCAAGAATGTGTGAGAGAATGCTAGAAAGTGTGCTTATCTTTTCTTTTTTTTTTTAATTTTTTTTTATTATGTGTCCGTTTGGTTTATAAGAATATGAAAAAAAAATTTACATTATAATTTAATTTATTAAATATTTTATCATATTGAAAGTCATATTCAGAAAAAAAAAAATTATATTTTGATGGGCCCTTTACCTTAATAGTAAAAGACTATACTATTGTTTAGTTTATTAAATATTTTATTATATTAAAAGTTTTATTTAAAAAAAATAAAACGCTTTTCAATGAGCCTTTTCTTTTATCAAACACACATAATTACTTACACCAACACTCTATTAGACGAACAGTCAAATCACACCATGCTACACAATGGACAACAAGCAAAGAGGGATCGGATCCTCAAGGAGGTAAATCCATGGTGTAGAGACAACGCTTAGAGGCAAAAATACCATTTCGCCCATTGAGTGCTGTTTTAGTGGACCCCACTTTTGAGTGCTGTCTCTACATCACATGCAACCACATGGATTTACCTCACAGAGG
>JAUPMG010000005.1:1979786-1989939 GCA_031762675.1 Pachysandra terminalis
TGGGTTGTTGTAACAAGTCCTATCTCTTTAGGACTCTTTTAAATTCAAATTTTTGTAACAGATTGTAATCGTGTAAAAGTAAAAGTCAGTCTATATATACATGAGTTTCTACAACAAGGAGACTCATCATTTTCTACAGCAAATACTTTTCACTTCTCACAAATTTAACTTGGAAGCGCTTTTTCAATAGATGTTTACCAAACATCTTTTATTTCTCTTAAACAATTTTAATGAAGCGCTTCATATAAATCAATTTTAAATGAATCACTTCTCCTTCTAAGAAGCAAAGCAAAACATGCCTCAAGTGTAATTACACACAAGCTTTCACAAGCCCAACCAAAACCCAGGCCTGGTCTGAGTTGCGCCTTTATCTAATTAGTAGCAGTAGGCATGAGCCAAAACCCAGGCCCGTTCTGTTTAACCCAATCAAACTCACCCAAGTTGGAGCTCTACTAACTAAAGGTAGATAGGTTGGTTCGGTTTGGTTTAGTGATCAAAGCAAATTACAGTGAACCGAATCCAGTAAATAAATCAAACCCGAAATAGAAACTAAAATATAAAACTAAAAATGAAAATGAATTACATTGACTCAATCGAAAACAAAGCAAGTCGAAATATATATATATATTATTTTCGATCTAGCTTGATTTTTGGTTTTCTCTTTACATATATTTGATTTAATTCGTTTTGGTTCGATTGGTTTCGATCTGGGCCGAACCAATTGACACCCCTAGTGGTCAGGGGTGTGATTTGGTTGGTTTGATTAGATTTAGTAGTGATGATCTGGCAGTCTAAATTAATCTCTTTGGACACTTGGCGTCATCTTAGAACGCATGCATACACTTAAAAGATAATCACGCATATGCCACCTCATATGTATAAAGTAGTTACCTGCTCCCCCCCACTATCTCTCGCGTGTGAACGCCGAACAGTGCTCATAACCTTATTGGGCCACACCAGCTGTACTGATGGTTTTTTTGGCTTGATATGAAATGAACGGTCATCTTTATCCTAATCAAGGGTTAAACCGCTGGTCAGAGGTTAACCCCGCAGTGAAAGAAACCTTACAAGAAAATACAGTTATTCTACACCTCACCAGAGGCTAACCACCCTAAGATGGTCAATTCGTCAAGGGTTAGTCACCCTCAAATAGACTAAGGTTAGTCACCCTTTTCAAATGATTAAAGGGACATGTCTCCTTCAAATGACATAAATAAGGGTTTTGTCACCCGTAATAGACTCTTGCATTCGATTAACTTCAAAGGAGTCCTTATTAAAGGATCTCCCGTAGTACACTTTACACTCATCCCTAGGGAACACCTCCGGATGATGACTTTACTGACTTTGAAGTACCCTAAAAAAGGAGTACTTTGAAGGCATGTTATTACCTTTCTCCATACGTCATCTTCGAATGACAGTTGTGGATTTGCGGGACTTAATTGTACACTTTACTTAAGAGTACTTCGAAGGACACGCATTTCTCTCACTAAAGTCCAGTTCAAAGCCATTCGAATTGGTTACTTAACCCAGAACCTTGGAAGATCCTGTGATAACTATGCCCTACAAGGATGATTAATCATGAAAACCGAATCACTCACTGAGATGCTTACATTTAAGATCTCTACATAGGCAAATTCGTTAAATATATTGATCACCTTGTAAAATATATAAAGTTACTCTCGTCTCTTTCAAAGGAACATGGATTGAACTACCAAAAGGAGATCCTTCAGAAAAGGGAAAAAAGCCAGAGGAAATGTTTGCAGAACTCGAATGACTTATCTCTGTAAAGAAGTTGCAATGAATCCTCAATATCATCATGTGTTAAAACCTCAGCTACTCATATATGTTGTATATCTTATCTGAGGGAATTTTTATCTTATCATGTATGACAATGATAAGAACGGAACGTTTCTTTATGAGACTTTATGCATAAAACACATGTCATTCAGTTCTTAATCTTATGTTTAGAGCAACCTATCACATAGCAAGTTCACTTGATCGAATGGCTCACCACAGTTTCCTTCTGGAAATAACTTAGCCGCGTTAAAGACGCGTACACTTGGATATGCATTGCTGCATGGAGATATTTCTAAGCTTCTCTCTGGACAATGATCTAATTGATATATGTCCTAGTCAAGAGAGGATGCTATTAGATGATTTCTCTATAAATAGCAGAGCCTGTCTACAAATCAACAAGAATTCAGAAATTAGTAGAATTACTTATAATCTGAATAACTGTTAGAACATTGAAAAGAACATATCACATTCAAGTAAAACTCACAGATACTTGAAAGACTAAAAGTGATAACTTATCAAAGAAACAAACAAAAAGACTTATGTCATTCGAACACTGAGGTTCCCTTGCTCGGTGGTGTGCGTTCTTATTGACACACTTGACATTTCAACCTCCCTTTCTTTTTGACTCATTCTTTGTCTTATTTACAGATCATATTCAAAAAGAAACGCTCTAGATAGAACGGCTACGCAACAGTTTAGGCCATCCTGAGACAAACTCTTCGGATTTTATCTTTGTTGATGCTTTTGTATTACGAATTCAAACTTTACTGAATAAAGAATTCGAATTTCGAATTGTTACAAAGTCTGCATCGTCAAACCTAAAACCATACTGAATTATATTATACTAAACCAATATCAAACCAAACAGAAATAGAAACCGAAAACAAACCGAACTCTATTGAATCAAACCAAAAGCCGAACCAAACTGAAATAGAAACTAAAATTTTCGATTTTGTCTTGGTTCAGTTTGACAAAATTAGTATTATTTTCTATATAAAACACACACATGTATATATGTACATATGAACCTTACGGTGGAACCCGGGGATCCCGCATAAACCCGATGGCAAAAGGCCTTTAATTAATTAATTAATTTTTTTTGCCCATTCTTAATTGTCAAATGACCCTACTATATATATATACAATTTTGTTTGAAATAAAGTCTTTTTTTATTTTTTGCCAAGGACCACTAACAATAGTCAGATTTTTTTTATTTTTTTTTTGTAAATTTTGAGTATGTCTTAGCACCTCGCAAAGGGTACACCGAGACAAATCGATTGCCATGTCGCACATCTTCAGTCAACCTGAACTCAAGTTGCTGCAGACTTTATGGGAGAGCTGGGGTCCCGCCATAAGGTTCATATAGAAAATATACTTTCGTCTTTTGTTTCGGTTTAGTTGAAGCCTTAACCAAAAATCAAACCGAATTAATTCGGTTTTTTATTTTCTAAACCATAACCAAACCAAAATGAAGAAAAAAAAAACCCAAACCGAACCGATTTTTTTTCTGTTTGGTTTAAACCGAACCAATTGACACCCCTAGCCCTAGTGGTCTCCATTGTATAATCCACGTGTAAATCGAAAAGAGTGGAGTTACTAATAAAATTTAATGTGAAACCAGGGCTAGTTTAGTCAAAGATATACAGAGCTTCTTCTGGTTGGAAAGAAGAGAAAGGAAAGAGAGAGAGAGAGATCGAAGGAAGAAACAACAGTGAGAGGAGAGGAGAAGAGCAAAAACTAGAGCTGGAAAAGCTGAATATTAGGTAAGATAGATTTCAATCTTCTCTCTGGTTCTCCTTTTGATGATCTCTGTTTATAGATTTCAACACTGTCTTGAAAGATACAGAAAGCAAACCCTAATTTGCATGAACTGAAGAAGATCTTACCCTAACTTTATTTCATCCGTTTACCTGGTGTTTACAGTGGAAAATTTATATTGGTTGAGAATGATGATTGAATTAATATTTTTTTTTGTGATTTTATTAGTTTCTGTTTCTGTTATCAGGCAGGCCTATCTGACATGGGATTTGTTTAAAATTATCGAATTTGTGTTCTTTCCATGATTTAGAGTTTTGGGGGAATTTGTGTTTGTTTGATGAAAATCTCACTTCTTTTTGAGCTATGTCTGTTATTGTTTTGTTGCAGTGCTCTCTTCTTCTTTGCTCAGAATTTTGTAGCATTGAGTTTCGATTTCATGTGGGTAAGTTGTTCTAGCTATAAATATCCTTATATTAGTTTAATTTGTCAGCTAAGTTTTACATTATGTTGAGTTGGTAGCTAACCCCCATTTTTGTATTCTTTTTTAGTTTATTTTGTTGGAATTTTAATGATTTGAATAAACAAATGTTTTAATAGTTTATTGACCATATATTAGGCTGTTATGCAAGAAAAAGAGTATGTTGACACTGGTCCGATAATGTTAATTGGTTCGTATTATCTCGTCTTCCATTCTATGATTATTAAAAAATAAAATTAGTTCAATCTGGGAAAATGTTCAAAAGCAATGGGGAATAAAAGGATTTCATAGCCTTTTCTTGTCTTAATACATGATGCATGGACTTGGGTGTGGGTGTGTATCTATCTAGGTGTCAAACTTGTCTGATTCCCATATCTTTTGACATAAAAGGATTTGGGCCGTATACTATGTATATTAAACTTGCTTAGGCTAAGTAGTCCCACAATAATTGTTTTCAAATATTTAAAACTCGATAGATAAATCGGGTAATGCCATAATATGGTAAAAGCCAATACACAAATACAATTTTCCTTGATTTTAAACATTCTAAACCAGGTACATTGGATACACAGAAGGGTCCATGTAACATAGGTCTTAACATATATTCAGGCCTCTTTTATATTGTTGCTGCTTGTTTCTTCATCAATAAATCTGTTTTTCTTCATTGAAAAAGGAGTTTTAAGCATAGTAATGCATGGATGCACATCGTTTTGCAAACTATTTACCCGAGTTTAAAAAAAATAAATCAATATTGTAAGTATTTGTGTTTTCTGGACAATATCATTTTATAGTTGCGTTGTCATACATACATACATACATGTGCGTATGTATGTATGTGCCTGCGCTGCTTGCCTGCGTGTGTGTGTCTACTTGAAATTGATGGATTTTTATGGCAAGTTTATACACATTTCTTCTATCGTACTTAGTTATCATTTTTGTATATTTGTATTTGTTCCATACTACCTATTTTGCAATTTCAGTCTTAGAAAATAGTGTCATGGACCAATTTAAGTTATTAATTTTAGGTGGTAACCAGAAACCTTATGATTTTATAACTGTAAAAGCATTTATATTTGTTTTTTTTCACATATATGTATATAATTTGTTCTTTTCTTATGATATAGTATTCATGTCAACCTACGGCAAAGTGAGATAATGGCTGTTCAGGCTTGCATCAAAACGAAAATGTTCGATGATTTCGATGATGATGATGGACCTACAGTTTTTAAAAGGAATAACACGGCATCTAAGCAAAATCAACTTAACAGGGACATAAAGAAGTCACCACCTCAAAGGCATGATGGGCCATCAAGGAAACAATCTGATGTACGTTCTCCCAATGATCAGAACTCTAGTTTGCAGAAGGGTAAGATGGTTTCCACTGCAAAGGCATCAATAGTGAAGTCACCTGTGGCAAGTTTGGCTGCATCAACTTCTCTAGCTGCTCAGTCAAAACATTCATCAAAAGAGAATTCAGCCAGTGATATAGAGAAGAAGCATCTGAACAAGCCTCCTGTCCGACCAAATGGTGATTCTGAGGATTCTGAAGATGAGAAGCCATTGAGTGCTAGACTTTCTATGGGTTTATCAAAGAACAACTCCCATCATGCCTCAAAGGGGATCAGTTCATCTACTCCTTGCTCACCACCGTCAAAATACACAAAGGTCAATGTCAAGAAATACTTGGAAGATTCTGATGGTAAGATTCCTAAGTTACCACCAAACTCCAGAGTGGGGGCATCTGCGAGCAAGTACTATGACTCTGACGAAGACAAGCCTTTGGCATCAAGAATTCTTCAAAATGGGACCATCAAGAAGGATAGCCAAGTTAACTCTCCCAAAGGTCTGAACAAGAGGCCTTCAAGTTTGGTCAATGCGTCAAGTCTGTCTACAGTTAAAAAACCAAAGCTTTCAGAAGCATCTGTCCCAGCCAAAGTTAAGGAATCTTCCGTGAAGGTAGAACCCAAGGTGGATGATGATGACCATGTTCCTATTGCCCAAAGAATGAAGAAGTTAGTTCCTTCAAATAATAAACCACTATTAACAAAGAAAGCACCAATAAAAGTTGTTTCTTCTTCATTCAAGAAGACAACCAAGAAGTCCAAGAAAGTGATGAAAAATTCAAAGTATTCAAAATCGACAAAATTGCCTCCTAGCTCTGGTGAAGGGCAGAAATGGACTACGTTGGAGCACAATGGTGTTATTTTTCCACCCCCCTACAAGCCTCATGGTGTTAAGATGCTCTACAGTAGGCAGCCAGTTGATTTGACTCCTGAACAAGAGGAGGTGCGAGTCAGGATTCTAATTTTGTGATCAATATACACAATTTTATCTTTGTCTTTGTTTTCATGCCAAATTTTGTACTGCAACAACAGTGGTAGTGGTATTGTATTCTAATAAGACTCCTGCAATTTTTGCCTCCGAAATGCCAAGTCATTTATTTTGCTGCTTCTGAAATTTTTGATGTGCAGGTTGCAACAATGTTTGCTGTGATGAAAGATACAGATTATGCAACCAAGCCAAGATTTATAGAGAACTTTATGAATGATTGGAGAGAAGTACTTGGAAAAAATCATATAATTAAGAAATTTGAGCTCTGTGATTTCACCCCTATATATGAATGGCATCAAAGGGAAAAGGAAAAGAAGAAACAAATGAATACAGAAGTAAGTTGGGATTTCCTCAAGTGTTTGTCTACTTTGATAGAAAAGGATGCATGATTGTAACCTGGTTTCTTGATTATGAGTAGCTTCTGTGGAAAATTTCGATTAGTTATTTTATTATTGTGTCTGCATCTACAACTTATTGTTCAATCAGCTTTTCTAGTCAGTGATGTGGAAGTTTGTATAGTGAAAAAGATGTGTTATCTTGTGTTACATACTTCAAATGACGATTGTAGCTGATGATTTGTTTTAAATTTATGAATCTGACATCCATGGTTTATGCAGGAGAAAAAGGCCTTGAAAGAGGAGAAATTGAAACAAGAAGAAAAGTATATGTGGGCTGTCGTTGACGGTGTCAAAGAGAAGGTTACTTCTAACTTTGCTTTATATATTTCATGCATTTTAGGGTTCAAGATTTCTTCCATCTATTTTTGCATTGTGTTTATTTGTTATTACACATAAGTTAACTTTAACATAATTGGACTCTTGAAACTCTATTCCATTCGATACATTTATGATGCTCCAAGAAAGCATGTAAGACCATTTTCAATTTTATATTTATCTAATTTGTTCTTGAATCAACTCTACCAATGTTTTGTATTTCTATATCTTTTGTGTGTTGCTGGTCTTAAGCCTGAGCAATAGAGGGTTGGGCCATTTTGGTAGCCAACACAAACCTTTTGTGTAACCTCTCATAACATGAATCCTGGGCCATCACTCTCGATCTGATGCTTGTGCATTCTCTAGAATGGCATGCTATGATGGAACTCGGTTGCTGTGATGATTGGCAAGGGTTGGCTTGGGCATCCTCCGGAAACATCACGTTGCAATGGCACTTGATTCTAGTGGTGAGTTGGCAAGGTTTATTGCATTGAATTGAAGTCATGAGTGAAGATGCTCTACTCCAAGAAAGTAGGATTCCTCGGTAATTGGAATGTTGGGACTTTGATAAGGAAGAGGTAGGAGTTTGTTGATATAATGAAGAGAAGAATTAATATAATAATGTACTTACACTTTACAGGAGACTAAATAAAAAGGGAGATAAGGTTGAGGCGGTTGATAGGTATAAACTTTGGTATACAAGAAAAGTTTATAATTAAAATGGTAGAAGAATAATGGTGGCTAAAAACACGAAGTATAATGTTGTAATCATTAGAAGAATAAGCGATAGGTTAGTAACAATTAAATTAGTCTTAGAACAATTTTTTTTTAACATTATTGGTTCCACTGTGCTCCAAGTAGGTTTAGAAGAAAACATGAAAATACAATTTTGAGAAGAAATGGATGGATCAATTCATGAAATTCCTGATAGGCCATAGGTGAGACTTAAATGGTCACGTCGGAGAGGACAATGGAAAGTGGAAACTATGATCAAATAGATGGATGGGACTTCGGATATAGAAATGAGATGGGGGAAGCAATTTTGAGTTTGCAGTGGCTTGTGATCTTGCATTACAAATAGATTCTTTAAAAAGAGAATTGAACATCTAATGACCTTTAAGAGTGGACCACTGTAGCAAAATTGACTTTTTCCTGAGGGATGAGTTGGCATTCTCTAGGGGTTACAAACTCATTCAAAGAGAAAGTCTAGCTTCACAAAAAAGGCTGATGGTGGTGGATCTTTGTGATAGGAGATGGAGGCGAGGAAAACATTTAAAAACGCTTCGGAAATGAAATGATGGAATTGAAAAGGAGAACAATTAGTAATTTTAGAAATAAATTAGTGGAAAAGGGAACATGAGATTTAGAAGTATACACAAGAATGGAAAGAGGTTTTAGGTTAGAGTTAAAATTCAATCCCTCAAAGGAACTTGGTGGTGGAGTGATGAGATTCAAAAATCTGTTAGAGAGAGTCTTTATTTTAAGATTTGGTGAAGATATAGAAATCAGCAAAACCTAGAAAAATATAGAAGTGTAAAAGAAGAAATCAAGAAGATAGTAGGACCAAAAAAGACATATGATAGCCTAGATAATAAGCTGGATGCCAAAAAAGGCATATGATAACATATGATAACATATATTTGAAGAGTAGTCGACTGCACAGACTGGTCTTTAGACCATGCATATGAACTATTTTTATTTCCGTTCCTCACTCTGTGTTTGACTTTAACATGTTCTGCTCCAATAAACTTCTTGTTACATGATAAAACTAATACTTCTGTTCAGACCTTGTGATCTATTGACCTCACCTTAGTAAAACTAACATAATATGACATTTATATTTCCTCAACATTGTTTTGGTATTTTCAGTTCCAATGGGTATGGCACGTGTTATCTTTCTAAATGATCAAGAAGCTGTGTTTTTTGTTCAGGCAGCTGTTTTATGTGTTGAATGGTTATCTTTCCATGTCATTTATCAATTTTATCAGCTGCTAATGTATGTGCAAAGTTTTTACTTTTTATTTTATATTTTTTGATTGGTAAAAAGTATGCATGCATTAAGTTGTAGGCTTGTAGCTATAATATATTATATGGTTATCTTGTTCGGATATTAGTTATCTTTTCTTTATTCTCAAATGTAGTCCTTTGATCAGTATTTTTATCTCAGGTTGGAAACTTCAGAGTGGAACCACCAGGGCTCTTCCGTGGCCGTGGAGAGCATCCAAAGGTTGTGAAATGCTTTGATGTGTGCTAGATAGTGTTAGTGTTCTGGAATCATTGTGTTTAGTTTTTCAGTTGCTTTATTTGGAATTTGCTAGTGATTGTTAGCTTTTTATTGTGTCAGATGGGGAAGCTTAAAAAACGCATACGCCCACGTGATATCACAATAAACATAGGAAAGAATACCCCAATCCCAGAATGTCCAATCCCTGGTGAAAGGTCTGTACCTCCAATTCTGTAGAGAAGGAATTTAACAATATTTGATGTGGTAAATTAGGATTACGTAATATTTGTCTTCAAGTTGTTTTAACTTCAAGGCACTTTTGCAGGTGGAAGGAAATAAAGCATGACAATACTGTTACATGGTTAGCATTTTGGAATGATCCAATCAATCCAAAGGAATTCAAGTATGTCTTCTTAGCAGCTAGCAGTTCCATGAAAGGGCAAAGTGACAAGGAAAAGTATGAGAAAGCAAGGCTATTAAAGGTTTTTCCGACCTTCCAGTATCTCTTATTAGTTTCTATGCTTGGCAAGAACCTTTTTAGCAAGTACTGTTCTTCATTGACGCTTTCAGTAACATAATCATATCTAAAGTTCTTATAGAGAATGCAATATTTTGGAGACAGGACTACATACACAATATCAGAGCAACATACACAAAAGATTTTGTTAGTAAAGATATTACGAAGCGGCAGATAGCTGTTGCTACATATCTTATTGATAAGCTAGCTCTCAGGGCAGGCAATGAGAAGGTAAGCTGTAATCCATTTTCTTTGTTATACTGCTTGTTTCAGAAGAGGAATTTTTTAAATGTTATATGAAGAGTTTAGGCCGTAGATTACTTTTCCATTATCTG
>JAUPMG010000005.1:1993302-2013036 GCA_031762675.1 Pachysandra terminalis
TAGCAAGGGAAACTTCATAGGACATTAGGACTTTGCGTGGCAACTATTGGAAATAACTGTAGTTTTTATCTTTCTAGCGGAAGAGGTTGCCGCAAAATTATCCTCTTATGTAGTTCTTTGCCTTAACTTTATAATGTTTTCATTTACCTGGGATGTTGTTATTCTGTATCCCTTTTAAAATTTAACAACAAAGAAGATGTGTTCTTTGTATTTTGTTATTATGTACCGCTTTTAAGATGTGTTCTTTTTGATTTTGTAGTATTTTGCCTTTCCTGTACAAGGTCTTCATTTTTCGGGGATATTATTTTTCTGTACTCCTTTTTAATATGTGTTATTTCTAAAAAAAAAAAATATTCTGGTTTATGATAGCTAAATAGAGAAACCAAGGATGGAGATGTTGCAGAAAAAGTTGTTGTGTATCAGCACGCCAACAAGGAGGTATGGATGGTTTTATCAGCTGTTATACTAGTTTCTCATTACTCTTATCTTGGGATCCATTTTGGTATTTTTCATTTTTATTTTATTTCATGTTGCAGGTTGCTATTATATGCAACCATCAACGTAGTGTCTCAAAATCCCACAGTACGCAAATGTCAAGGTTGACTGAGAAGATGGATGAGCTGAAGGTAAGGATCATTTTGGGTTGATAGTTTCCAATCTATAAAATAAGCGGTTCGGATTCGGGTTGGGCCTGTTTGATCAGTCGTGTTGTTATTATTACTTCTGTACTGCTCATCTCAGCCCTGGAGCTTAAGAATGGTTTGGTTTCTGTTAAGTTAACTGAGTATCTTCCTTTTTCTTGGGTAGGCTGTGTTGGATGAGCTGAAAACGGATTTGGATAGGGCAAAGAAAGGGAAGTCGCCGTTGAAAGATGCGGATGGGAAGCCAAAGAAGAATTTAACACCTGAGGCGTAATTGAACCCCCTCCCTTGTTTTTTCCATTGTACATTTTTCGTGTGTTTTTGCATCCTTGCATTTTATTATTTAATCTGCAGGTATCACCGGAAAATTACTCAAACTAATGCAAAGATTGAGAAAATGGAGCGGGATATGAAGACCAAGGAGGACCTAAAGACTGTTGCATTGGGCACGTCTAAGATCAACTACCTTGATCCCAGAATTTCAGTTGCGTGGTGCAAACGCCATGAAGTTCCCATTGAGAAGGTAAACATTTCCTATTGATCACGTTACTCCACATGGATTGGAGAAACTGGCAACCCAAAAGTTTTTCTTAAACTCAGAAACAAAAACAAAAACCGTTCAAAAAAATTAAAATATAAAATATAGAAAATTAGATAAATCCTAAATCATAAGCATGAAAACTTGTAATTCTAAATCCTAAACATTAAGTTATAATCCTAAAACCCTAAAAGGAAACATGAACCCTAAACCCTAAATAATCCTAAAACCCTAAAAGGAAACATGAACCCTAAACATTAGATCTTAAAAATAAATGAAATTCTAAAAAAATATTAAACCCTAAAACCTTGAAACTTAAAAAAAAAAAATGCTAAACCCTAAAAGAAAACGATGAACCCTAAAATCTTAAAACACTGAAAATAAATCCAAGGCTTGTGATATTTTAGATCTTAGTTATTTTTTTATATATCTTTAAAAGAGAATTGATCAAAGATGGAAAACCGATTAAACATGTTTTTGGTTGAGTTCATTACCACAGGGCGATATTCTATTGTGGAGGACCTATATAGGTCGTCCCCGGTGTGTGACACGCTTATTACGATTTTGCCCGAAATGATGTTTGTATCGCTGTCATTTGAAATGATAAATGTGAGCTGCATGTGTGAGTTGAGCTGATTAGTTCCTGTTACTTGCAGATATTCAACAAGTCTCTTCTGGCAAAGTTCGCATGGTCGATGGACGTTGAACCCAGTTTCAGATTCTGATGTTTGGTAGCTTCATTGCCTTAAAAATCCCTTGTGTAAATTTTCCTCTAGAAATGTTCACACGTCTCCTCTTTTTCGACCTTAAAAAGCAGAGTATTATATGTTGTAATGTGATCTAACTGTGGGTATGGGTTTCTCCTCCTCCCACTGTTCAAGGCAGAAAGAAGCCTCGGCAAAAACAAATGAAAAAAAAAAAAGTGTAGTTTTAACATGTCAGATGGTGCTTCAAAGACGCATACACACTGATCTTTGCTTCCATATTTAACCCCTTTCTTTTTTCATGGGTAAAAATAATTCCTTTTCCCCTTTATTTTTGCATAAATTATATGTATTATATTAAGCAAAGTATTTACAAAAAGCCTGTTATATTTCCCTAGATTCATCATAATACCCAATGTAGGGAAGTACATCTTCTGTGTTGCATTTCAGTGCAGGGTACAAGCATTTCAACACGAGGTGCAGCAAATTGTCCAGGCTCGTAGATCAGACGAGATGCCCTCTTATTTTGGTGTATATTTCTTGCGGTACTAATCACATGATTCCAAGTAAGCACAACAAAATCAACTCCCGATCAATCTAAAACCTTAAAAGACGTTAATCCTACATTGGCTTCCACCTTAACTGGGGTAACCGGTTTTCAGTGTGATGGTTGTTTTTGTGGTTATTTGCGGTGGTAAGAGATTAATACCGCAAGAAATATCATAGATGATTTTCTTTCGCATAAAAATGATATAATATTTTCATTTACACAAAAGAAAAAGAAAAAGAAGACTTTCTCAAGTTGCCACGAATAAAATTTTCTAAAAGATTATTTTAATGTGGTCGATTTACCTTATTTTGCAATCAGTTATGTTATAGCATCCATTGCTTTAACGGGAGTGGATCCTCTGTTAATTTAACCAAATGCCGACACTTGGCAGTGGACTCCACGCATGCATGAAAAGGCCTAAACGCTGACACTTGGCAGTGGACCCCACGAAGAAAACGGCTTAAACAGAATTGTAAAACGGACGTTAGAGATCAGCTGACCCTAACGTCCTTTCTTCCCCTTTCTCCCATTCTTGTTTGGGACAATCTCTTCCCATCACAGAAAGAACGAACGAAAGAGAAAGAAAGAAAGAAATCTGAAATAAAGAGGTCTCAGAGAAAGAAAGAAAGAAATCTGAAATAAAGAGGTTTCTTCATTGGTGGTGTTGTGAGAGAATAGCAAGTCCAAAAGGAGAAGATTCCGGTTCAGTAGCATCGGATCTGCAATTTCCGGCGGCCGATGTCGACGGAGAGTTGAATCCCGATCGAAACACGAACTTCCAAGTAGATCGGGAATCATCTTAGGTGGCTACCTCGATGGAGCTCAAGGAAATTTTAATTTTGGCTAGGAGAATTCCAAAAGCTTTTCTTTTGATTGTTTTCAGTTGAATTCTTAATTTTAGATAATTTCCATTTAAAAGGAGAAAGCAGAAGCTTTGGAGAAGAAGTAAAAAGAGAAGGTAAATAGCTAAATGCGAAGAAACTCAAGACAAAATAAACATTAAATCGCTTCAAATGAAGACCAATTGTTACGTGACCACCATTCCCGCAACGCATGTATGCAAGTCCACCTAGCCGGCTACAACAGATTGTTTGAGATGAGTCATGGTGCTGAGTCATCATAGAGATTTCGATCCATGAAGATTAAAGTTCATTTAAATGTTTAGCATAATCAAATAAATTAGTTCTTTCTTAGAAAGAAGGGATCATAAGAGATATTTGATTCCCTCCAAAATAAGTTGTTTTGTTTCCAAGAATCAAGGGATAATAAGATAATATATCTCTTCTTTCCGGTAGGTTGTTGGTAGGATTTTATCTTTAAAAGAACGTTGCTCGTTGAATGAGAAGGGGAGAATTAATCCAATAAAGAAGTTAAAGGAGGAAGGCTCCCTCGAAGCAACCAAAACGGCTACTCGTACTTCCATAATTTCAGTTTGAATTGTGTAGGTTCCTAACAGTGGTTTCAGAGCAGAAGGTCTCGGGACGGCGGAAGCAACCAGGAACGCCAAAATTGACAAAATTATGGGGATGCTTAAGGAGATGGCATCAGAGAGGGTGCATCTTAAGGAGACGTCAGAAATACAAGGGAGGATCTTGAAGGAATTAACACAGCGGGTGGTTGCTATGGACGAGAAAATGGGGTCTTATCTCTGGGCGCAAGCAAGGATAAAGGAGAAAGCTCGGACGGTCCAACGTGAAGATACCGCACAGACGAAATTATGGTAGATATTGAGAGATCGATGCGCGCACGGAGCGCGAGACTGGATTTCCCAAGATTTGACGGTAGCGACCCGTCGTGATGGTTGTACAGGGTGGATCAATTCTTTATGTATCAACAAACTCCGCAAATACAGCGGTTACTTGTTGCATCATTCCACCTAGAAGGGAAGGCAGTGCAGTGGTTTAGGTGGTGGAGAAATCAGGTGCGATTGTGTGTTGGGACCAGTTCACCAAAGCTCTCCAAATGCGGTTCGGGCCCTCACAATACGAAGACCCCACTGCAATGTTGTCTAAGTTGAGACAATCCTCCTCCGTCGAGCATTATCAAACGCAATTCGAAGAACTTGATAACAAGATAGAGGGTCTCAATGAAGCTTTCATGATCAGTTGTTTTATTGGAGGCTTAAGGGAGGAAATCCGGTTAAGTGTTCAAATGATGAAACCGACCTCTTTATTTGACGCAATCGGTCTCGCAGGAATGCAAGAAGAAAAAGTTCTCTCTCGTCAGAAGCAAGTCCACGTGGATCAAGTTAGATCACCATCTGACCCTTCCATCGAAGCTCAAAGGTCCATTTCCTTTCCTCGCAAATGACTTACACCTCTGGAGATGAAAGAAAGACGTGACAAGGGCCTTTGTTTTAATTGTGATGAAAAAATTGTTCCCGGCCATAAGTGCAAGGTGCAGACACTCTTTTTAATGGTGGAAAATTGGCCAGACGAAGGATCTGGAAAAAAGGAGGAGGAGGAATTTGTGGAAGATCAATTAAGTCATGATAATTCCTCATACCCTTTTACCGTCCACTAATGACGAAGGGATCGTGGATAAAGCTTGAGGACAAGCTCTAATTCAACACGGGAGGATTGTTATGTGACCACCATTCACGTAACGCATGCATGCAAGTCCACATAGTCGGCTATAGCAGATTGTCTGTGATGAGTCATGGTGCTGAGTCATCATAGAGATTCCGATACATGAAGATTAAGGTCCATTTGAATGTTTAGCATAATCAAATAAAGCATCTGTGATGCTGTTAGTTCTTTCCTAAAAAGAAGGGATCGTAGGAGATATTTGATGCCCTCCAAAATAGGTTGTTTTTTTTTCGTAGAATCAAGGGATGATAAGATGATATATCTTATCTTTCCAGTTGGTTGTTGGTAGGATTTTATCTTTAAAAGAACATTGCTTGTTGAATGAAAAAGTTAAAGGAGGAAGATACCCTCGGACCAACCAAAACGGCTACTTGTACTTCTATAATTTCAGTTTGAATTGTGTAGGATCCTAATAGTGGTATCAGAGCGGAAGGTCTCGCGATGGCAGAAGCAACCAGGAACGCCAAAATTGAAGAAATGATGGGGATGCTTAAGGAGATGGCATTAGAGAGGGTGCATCTTAAGGAGACGTCAGAAATACAAGGGAGGATCTTGAAGGAACTAACACAGCGGGTGGCTGCTATGGACGAGAAAATGGGGGGACTTATCTCTGGGTGGAAGCAAGGATAAAGGAGAAAGCTTGGACGGTCGAACTCAAAGATACCACAAAGACGAAACCATGGTAGATATTGAGAGACTGATGAGCGCACGGAGCACGAGACTGGATTTCCCAAGATTTGACGGTAGCGACCCGTCGGGATGGTTGTACAGGGCGGAGCAATTCTTTCTGTATCAACAAAATTCGCAAATGCAACGGTTACTTGTTTCATCATTCTACCTAGAAGGGAAAGCACTGTAGTGGTTTAGGTGGATGGAGAAATCAGGTGCGATTGTGTGTTGGGACCAGTTCACCAAAAGTTCTCCAAATGCAGTTCGGGCCCCCACAATACGAAGACCCCACTATAATGTTGTCTAAGTTGAGACAGTCCTCCTCCATCGAGCATTATCAAACGCAATTCGAAGAACTTGCTAACAGGACGGAGGGTCTCAATGATGCTTTCATGATCAGTTGTTTTATTGGAGGCTTAAAGGAGGAAATCCAGTTAAGTGTTCAAATGATGAAACCGACCTCTTTATCTGACGCAATCGGTCTCGCAGGAATGCAAGAAGAAAAAGTTCTCTCTCGTCAGAGGCAGGTCCATGTGGATCAAGTTAGATCATCGTCTGACCATTCTAGCGAAGCTCAAAGGTCCACTTCCTTTCCTCGCAAATGACTTACACCTCTAGAGATGAAAGAAAGATGTGACAAGGGCCTCTGTTTTAATTGTGAAGAAAAATTTGCTCCCGGCCATAAGTGCAAGGTGCAGAAACTCTTTTTAATGGTGGAACATTGGCCAGATGAAGGATCTGGAAAAAAAGGAGGAGGAGGAATTTGTGAACGATCAATTAAGTCATGATAATTCCTCATACCCTTTTAACGTCCACTGATGACGAAGGGATCGTAGATAGAGCTTGAGGACAAGCTCTAATTCAACACGGGGAGGATTGTTACATGACCACCAGTCACGTAACTCATGCATGCAAATCCACATAGCCGGCTACAACACATTGTCTGTGATGAGTCATGGTGCTGAGTCATAGCAGAGATTCCGCTTCATGAAGATTAAGGTCCATTTGAATGTTTAGCATAATCAAATAAAGCATCTGTGATGCTGTTAGTTCTTTCCTAGAAAGAAGGGATCATAGGAGATATTTGATTCCCTCCAAAATAGGTTGTTTGAGATATCTCATTCCCTCCAAAATAGGTTGTTTTGTTTCCTAGAATCAAGGGATGATAGGATGATATATCTCTTCTTTCCAGTAGGTTGTCGGTAGGATTTTATCTTTAAAAGAACCTTGCTTGTTGAATGAGAATGGGAGAATTAATCCAATAAAAAAGTTAAAGGAGGAAGGTTCCCTCGAAGCAACCAAAACGGCTACTTGTACTTCCATAATTTCATATTGAATTATGTAGGTTTCTAACAGTGGTATCAGAGCGGAAGGTCTCGGGATGGCGGAAGCAACCAGGAACGCCAGAATTGACGAAATGATGGGGGTGCTTAAGGAGATGGCATCAGAGAGGGTGCATCTTAAGGAGACGTTAGAAATACAAGGGAGGATCTTGAAGGAACTAACACAGCGGGTGGCTGCTATGGACGAGAAAATGGGGTATCTCTTGGCACAAGCAAGGATAAAGGAGAAAGCTGGGACGGTCGAACTCGAAGATACCACACAGACGAAACCATGGTAGATATTGAGAGACCGATGCGCGCATAGAGCTCGAGACTGGATTTCCCAAGATTTGACTGTAGCGACCCGTCGGGATGGTTGTACAGGGCGGAGCAATTCTTTCTGTATCAACAAACTTCGCAAATGCAGCGGTTACTTGTTGCATCATTTCACCTAGAAGGGAAGTCACTGCAGTGGTTTAGGTGGATGGAGAAATCAGGTGCAATTGTGTGTTGGGACCAGTTCACTAAGGCTCTCCAAATGCGGTTCGGGCCCTCACAATACGAAAACCCCACTGCAATGTTATCTAAGTTGAGCCAGTCCTCCTCCGTCGAGCATTATCAAACGCAATTCGAAGAACTTGCTAACGGGATGGAGGGGCTCAATGAAGCTTTCATGATCTATTGTTTTATTGGTGGCTTAAGGGAGGAAATCCGGTTAAGTGTTCAAATGATGAAACCGACCTTTTTATCTGATGCAATCGGTCTCCCATGAATGCAAGAAGAAAAAGTTCTCTCTCGTCAGAGGCAGGTCCATGTGGATCAAGTTAGATCATCGTTTGACCCTTCCAGCGAAGCTCAAAGGTCTACTTCCTTTCCTCGCAAACGACTTCCACCTCTAGAGATGAAAAAAAGACGTGACAATGGCCTATGTTTTAATTGTGAAGAAAAATTTGCTCCCGGCCATAAGTGTAAGGTGCAGAAACTCCTTTTAATGGTAGAAAATTGGCTAGATAAAGGATCTGGAAACAAAAGGAGGAGGAATTAATGGATGATCAATTAAATCATGATAATTCCTCATACCCTTTTATGGTCCACTGATGACGAAGGGATCGTGGATTGAGCTTGAGGACAAGCTCTAATTCTACACGGGAGGATTGTTACGTGACCACCATTCACGTAACGCATGCATGCAAGTCCACATAGTCGGCTACAACAGATTGTCTGTGATGAGTCATGGTGCTGAGATATCATAGAGATTCCGATCCTTGAAGATTAAGGTCCATTTGAATGTTAAGCAAAATCAAATAAAGCATCTGTGATGCTGTTAATTCTTTCCTAAAAGGAAGGTATCGTAAGAGATATTTGATTCCCTTCAAAATAAGTTGTTTTGTTTCCTAGAATCAAAAGATGATAAGATGATATGTCTTATCTTTCCAATAGGTTGTTGGTAGGATTTTAACTTTAAAAGAACGCTGCTGGTTGAATGAGAGGGGGTAGAATTAATCCAATAAAAAAGTTAAAAAATGGAGGTTCTCTCGAAACAACCAGAATAAATCTAATAAAAAAGTTAAAAGGATGAAAGTTCTTCGAAACAACCAAAACAACTACTTGTACTTTCATAATTTCAGTTTGAATTGTGTAGGTTCCTAACACCAGTCAACTAGTTCTCCAGATGGAACATACGGTGAGAATTGAATTACGAAACCGACAACTCAGATCCAGAGCTGAGCACAGTCGTTCTACAGATTTTAAAGCGCCGGTATAAGCAATTGTCACAGTTCGATCACTTTTATTTGCAGAACATACCACTTTAAAAAATTGATGAAAATGAATGTGGATCTGAATACATCGGTCACGTGATAGAAAGTTGGTGAGACACTTGTCGACATCTCATTGAGTTCACAGTGAACAATTTGTTACCATAGTAACACCTGTCCACCCACAATAGAGGAAGTGCCCAGTTGTCATTTCTATAGACCAAAATATGTGGTCTATTGTCCTAGGACTGTCTACGAGAGACTCCTTCATTTCATTTGTTCCTCTGAAGAAGACGACGCGCTTCAAAATTTCCCGGAGAAACACAGCAGATCGCCTGAGTTGAGGTATTACTTTCTCGTTTCTCTCGCTTTTTGTTCTAGGGTTTGGGATTCTGTTTACTTTGTTGAGTTTCTCAGTTAGGATTTCTATTTCGCTCCCATATGATACCAGTTATTGAAAGTGATTTAAAGCATAAATCTGCCAATGTGGGAAGAAATTCTGGTGTGTTTTGGGGATCAGATTTTCTTTGATTTTTAGATTGTGTTCAGTCTTAGATTTTTTTGTTTGTTGAAGAAAATCGCTGCTCATCTCTTGTGAGATCCAATCGATATGGGATTCTTGATAACAACCCTAATTTTTTTGGCGGTCGGCGTAATAGCGTCTTTATTGCTCAGAATCTGCTACAACAGAGGACCTTCGGCAAATCTGTATGTTCCCATCCTTTAATTTGCTTTCTTTTCTTTAAATCTTTCTGTAATTTGTAAGTGGAATGTTATGTACTTTCACGAGAATAAAAAAAGAAACAGAAAAAAATAGAGAGCTTCGAGGGTCTCTTCCTCCAAAAGACTGAATTAAGATTTTATTTCCATAATTCCTTTTCTCGATCCAAAGATCTCTATTTAAAGATAAAATATCTCCCTAAATTATTTCCTATTCCAACTGAATAACTAAAACTAAAGAATAACATTCCTAATAGGAGAAAACTTAACTAAAGACGTCTCCTAATCAGAACTCCTACGGAACGTCTTCTTCTAAACAAACTAAACAATTGAAATTAGATTCCTAATCAAACTAAACAACCGAATTTAAAGAGATAATTAATTATCCTAATCTCTTCAACCGACTTAACAAATGTGCATGTGCGTACGTGGGCTAGGCACATAACAGTCCATCCCCGTTGAAGTTAGAGCTTGTCCTCAAGCTCTATGAATGATGTCTTCTGAATCAATGAGTGATAAAAGGATAAGAGGAGTTATCATGAATTACACAATCTTCCACAAACTCCTGCTCCTCTTTCTTTTCCCCATATCTTTCATCTGGCCAACTTCCCTCCATTAAAAAGAGTTTTTGTACCTTGCACTTGTGGCCGGAGCAAACTTTTCTTCACAATTAAAACATAGCCCTTTGTCTCGTCTTTCTTTCAACTCCATAGGCGTAAGTCTTTTGAGAGGAAAGGAAGTGGACCCTTGAGTTTCGTTGGGAGGGTCGTACGATGATCTAACTGGATTCACATGGGTTTGCCTTCGATGGAAGAGAACTTTCTCTTCTTGCATTCCTGCAAGACCGATTGCGTCTGTTAGGGTAGTCGGTTTCATCATCTGGACACTTAAACGGATTTCCTCCTTTAAGCCCCCAACAAAGCAACTGATCATGAAGGCTTCATTAAGACCCTCCGTCTTGTTCGCAAGTTCTTCGACTTGCGTTTGATAATGCTCAACTGAGGAGGATTGTGTCAACTTAGACAACATTGTTGTAGGATCTTCATACTGTGAAGGCCCGAACCGTATTTGGAGAGCTTTGGTGAACTGATCCCAACACACAATTGCGTCAGATTTCTCCATCCACCTAAACCACTGCAGCGCCTTCCCTTCTAGGTGGAAGGAAGCAACCAGTAACCGCTGGGTTTGTGGAGTTTGTTGATATAAAAAGAATTGCTCTGCTCGGTACACCCATCCCGAAGGATCACTACCGTCAAATTTTGGGAAGTCCAGCCTCGTGCTTCGTGTATGCATTGGTCTTACGTTATCCACCGTATTTTCATCGGTATTGTACCGGCGCGTTCTTGCGTCAGAAATTTCTCCTTTATCCTTGTTTGCGCCCAAGGATAAGCTCTCCATCTTCTCGTCCATGGCCGCTACCCACTGTGTTAGTTCCTTCAGAATCCTTCCTTGAGTGTCTGACATCTCCTTGAGATACACCCTTTCTGATGCCATATCCTTAAGCATCGCCATCATTTCATCAATTTTGGCGTTCCGAGTTGATTCCGCCATCGGGATCTTCCGCTCTGATACCACTGTTATGTACTTTCATGAGAATAAAAAAAGAAACAGAAAAAAATAGAGAGCTTCGAGGGTCTCTTCCTCCAAAAGACTGAATTAAGATTTTATTTCCATAATTCCTTTTCTCGATCCAAAGATCTCTATTTAAAGATAAAATATCTCCCTAAATTATTTCCTATTCCAACTGAATAACTAAAACTAAAGAATAACATTCCTAATAGGAGAAAACTTAACTAAAGACGTCTCCTAATCAGAACTCCTACGGAACGTCTTCTTCTAAACAAACTAAACAATTGAAATTAGATTCCTAATCAAACTAAACAACCGAATTTAAAGAGATAATTAATTATCCTAATCTCTTCAACCGACTTAGCAAATGTGCATGTGTGTACGTGGGCTAGGCACATAACATGGAACTATTTTTAGGTTTCAAATACTGAAATCAGGGACTGTGAATTGTGTTATTAGAAATGCTTCATTTGTTGAAAAGTACCCTTTCTATCATTTAGTTAGATGACAAAACGCTTGTGATAGAAAATTGGTTTTGTCTTCAATATCTTGGACCTGTAATTTTATCCTTGATTCGTTTGATAAGGAAAATAGGTTGGGATGGAGGAATAAGATTCTTGTTGCCGACCCCAACTACTTTGGATAAGGCATATGATGATAATGATGATTTATTTGATAAGGAGATGCCAATTCTCTGCAGAAATAGCTTTATACATGTGTTAACCAAGAAGGTATTGGCTAGGTTGATTTTACTTAAGTTATAAGTTAATGAGATAGATATCTCTTCATTACTGATCAAAAATGGTAATTAAAAAAAAAATCTACCAGATGACTTTATTTTATTTATTTATTATTATTATTATTTTTTTTGTGGAGCAATGTTTAAATATCTTCCAAGAGCTCTGTTCATTATTTGATGATAATATGAGTATGTATGAGAATGGGACCTTGAAGTTCGTAAAGTTTGTGTAAAGAATCTATTTCAAAAAATGGCATGTTATGTGGAGCTATGAGAGATTCGATTGAGCATAATGTTGGGAAAATAAAAAATAACACTATTGGATGAGTGTAGTGAAGATGACAATGCTCAGATGAATATGTAGAAAGATGAAGAAAGGTATGATAATATAGGAACAAATTTAAGGTTTTCTAAGAGTAGCCTTAGTGGGTGATAAGATAAAGGAATCTCAGTCGAGATGGTTTGGGGATATTAAATGGATACCTATAAAGGCAATTGGTTGAGAAGGTGTAAGATGGTTCATTGGAGGGAGGGTAGAAATGACTCTGATGGAGGCACATAAGCTAACTCAAAGTCTGGTTCTTGACACATGGATGGGTTGCATTGTTGACCCTACTTGTTGGGTTAATGCATTATTATTGTGTTATATATATATATATATATCCATTCGCAAATGGCTAATGAACTCTTTTTTTTGCAGGTTACATCTGACACTGATTATTACGGCAACAGTTTGTTGTTGGATGATGTAAGTTTTTCCCCTCTTTGCACATTTTGTATTTCTGCAGTAATTATTGAAACTTGGAAAATCTTGTGTCCTGTAAAGATAATTTTCAATCTAAGATCGACAGTTTTCTAGAAACGTCAAGCTTAACCATTTGCTTTTCCAAGAAGAAAATGGTTCTTTATCTAAAATAATTCTCCAGCACTCTTATGCTTAAGAAAAACAGAAAAAGAATATGTTATTTGATCAAGTAAATACCGAACGGCATTCTGAATAAGTGCTTATCTGTCTATCTAAAGTTTTCCCTTATGTGTGGATGGTTTGATTGGTCATAGTCACACGATTCCTCCATATGGCTTCTCAATAGGGAACTGAACTTGGTGAGACATACTAGAAACTATCATGATGAAACAGACTAGAAATCCTTTTCCACATGTGTGCACACACACAAACACACGTATGAATGCACGCATATAAGATTATAGATAGGGACTGGAATTAAGTTTCATTTTCTTGTTATCAGGTCTCAGTCATCTTTGGTATTGCTTCTTGTTTTTGCCTATTTGGCAAAGGATGATAAGGGGTGATGACTAGCTCACTTTGTTGTCATTTATGCATTTCATAATTATAATCATTGTTATTACTAGCACAAAAATGAAGGTCATGGAAGCTTGTGTACGAATGTGTCATGGTGTAAGTAAAAGAATCTAAAACGGATAGAGAGCATTGGAAAGTACCTTGATGGAGTTGGTTAGAATTGATGTTGAAGACACTGTCACATAATCAAGCAAAAGATATGGCTTTTGACAAAATGGGATGATGGAACAGGATTCAAGAGATGGGGAGGGAGGGAGGGTCACATAATCAAGCAAAAGATATGGCTTTTGACAGACTGGGATGGTGGAACAGGATTCAAGAGTTAGGGTGTGTGCACAACTGAATCAATTTTGGTTTTCTAAATCTGCTAGCAACAAATTTGGATCATTATTGTTCCCTTTTTTTTTCTTTTTTTTCTTTTTTTTTTTATGGAGGGAGGGTCTCCACAATATCATGCAACAGTGACAAGATCTAATGATGAAAATTCAGGGTCAAAACTCATTTATTTTATACACATGATAAAGTCCAATCCCCCATCAGATAAGGATTTTACTTGAATCGTATCTAGTATAAACCTTAGAAATTAATACAACCAATATTGTGTGTGTGTGTAGCAATATTAAAGGAGTAATTTATATTTCTTTTTGAGAAAATTGACTTTGAAATTTAAATAGAAAGAAACGAAGTACCTCTAGGAAAAGTTCCTTTTTTGTTTGTTTTTTTTCATACTTTTTCTTCTTTTTCTTTCTCCCTTTTTTGTCATGATGCTAAATTCAAAAATGAATTTTTATTTCAATACCTCTATATGTGTTATTTGCCTACATGCTTTCTTTAAGGCACTATGAAATGTTGTCTGCTTTTTTAGGTGATAGAAAGCCAAATGTGATAAGGTTATGATGATAATGGTTATTACCTTGGATAAATCTAAATGTAAAAACCTTATGCTCTGACTTGAAATAGTAGGACCTTTCTATGTTTGTTGTTGAACTTCTATTTCTAACTTGATTCTGACGAGCAATTCCTTTCATCTTCACTTTTTAGGTGGGCAATTGTGTATCTTGCGCAGATGAAACCGCTCATTGTTCCAATCCTCGACGAAGGGAAGTGAGGTACTTTGTTGAAATTCATACAGCCCTCGGAGTACGTCAACTCTATATACATAATGGATTTGGTCATTGAAGAATTTCTTTTGTTTTCTCACCAGAAGGATTTGGAAGTTGTTCTTGTTGGGGCAAATCTGGGTAGTTGAGTTGCAAATATTTTAAAACTCCTTTACATTTTGTGCTTGTATGTACCTGTCTCTTCCGAGGTCCTTGATTTCAATGAAATTAATGTTGTAAATTGGAATAGAGGGTGTTGGCTATTTCTAATTAGCATTTGTTGTTTTGTTAAATCTCTTTAGTTTCTTTTGATGATGATGATGATGTTGTGGAAGTGTTGTGATCCAAGCACAAAGGTTTGTCTTATAAACTCCATTATTTCTCAAGCAAGGATCATTGACCTCAAGTTATATTGATATTGTTTCCATCTCAGTGCTATGAGTTGAGGAACTAGTGACTTATCTCAATGAAATGCTAACATGATTTTTACAGCTTTACCACATACATGACAGAAGACTAGACCGTTTCTCTAAATGGGATTAGAGTGATGTAGAAATTGAGCTATTTAACCTGTTTTGAGTTATTTAAATGGGGATAAATCTTGTGCATCAATTATTTCTGCATTATTCAGAATTAGATAAAGTCTTGTTTGGGTATAAAGAGTGTCTCAATCTTCTCACAGTTGTACAGTTCATCGACAAACACATGTAGAATGAAAAAGAAAGAATCAAGCTTTTTACATGATTTGACAATATGACTATGTTCATAGATATCACTTCAGGATTTTTCACTATTCAAAAACATAAAAGATACAAATGTTATAATAATAACTCTAATTGTACGAGATAAAGAAGCAATAAAGGTCACTTATTCCCCAAAAAGCACGTCGGTCATGCCAAACGCAACGCGTGGAAATATCAGAAAATTTAACAGTCATTTGAAAACTTATTACACATGTTATTAATAAGGCCTAGAATAGAAGGCTTTAAAACTAATGGCAATTTCGTAATGGACGATCTATGGGTCATGCTGTTTTCTAAGGAAAACAGAAGTATTCTTACAAGGCTGAGGTTTGACCTTTTTTAAGTAAGTTTAATTTTGACTTCTGACTTTCTAGAATCGCTTTGTGAAGTAACACGGCTAGGTATTTGACTATACCCCAGACCCACTGAATCAACCATCATCCATGTTTGAGAGAAGAGAGAGAGAGAGAGAGAGAGAAACCAGAGGCTGACCAAACCAGGCAAACCCACCTTGTCAGTGTCTCAATCCATAACTCTATATAAGCACAAAACACATACCCCTTTTACTCAAAAATCAAAATCTTCTTCTCACTGTTTACATCTTCTCTCTACTACTTCAAAGTTTAATTCGATCTTGTTTCAGAAACAAAAGAAAAGATGAGCGTGGAAGTGTTGGATGGTGCAACCATAGCTAGCTTCGTGAACGACGAAGAAGCCTTCAACAGCTTAGTCCAGGACCGATTTGCTCGTCTCGACACGAACCACGACGGTCTGCTTTGCTACACAGAGATGGTTAAAGAACTTGAGAGCCTGAGGATCTTCGAAACTCACTTTGGTGTTGATGTCAAGACAGACCCAGATGAGCTGGCTGCTGTCTACCGCTCTCTGTTTGTCCAATTCGATCGTGACTCGAATGGGATGGTGGATTTGGAGGAGTTCAAGGCCGAGATTAAGCAGATGATGCTCGCCATGGCTAATGGATTGGGGTTCTTGCCTGTTCAAATGGTTCTTGAAGAGGACAGCTTCCTGAAGAAAGCTGTAGATAGGGAGCTGGCCAAAGTTTCTGCTTAGATCCTTGCTGGATGAATTTTTCCATATTTATGTGTTTGTTCTTAGTAATGGAGTCTTCTTTGTATCTTCTGCTTCTTCTTTTAGTTCAAGAACAAATTAAAGTAATTGTATGAGTGTATTGATAGATCAAGCAAGGATTTGAATTTGGTGAAGAGAGTTGTATTCTTGTATTTATATTATTTTCTAAAATTGCTTTTTAATGAATATTATAGGCAAAATTAGGTCAAGTGTTTTCACACTTCTCAATTAATGATCAAATTAATGTTCAAGTAAGACCAAATTCTCTCTTTAGGTTGACAACAAATTTTTAGAAATTATTTATGCTCAAGTAATATTTTTTAATCATATTACACTTTTACCCTGATTTAACTAAAAAGATCAAAAAGCCCTCAACCTAGATTACTGTTTTACCCTTTTAACAATTTTACCTTAGTTGCTCTGAACCCATTACTTTCACTGGTTTAAATGCCATAATGATCATGTGAACAATTGTATGCATCTGACATCCAATATAGATGATGAAAGTCATCAATTAACAACTTTACCTTTGTCATGTGGACAATTGCTATGGTACTTCATGTAACAAATATGATTCTAAATTTCAGAAAACTATGATGTACAAATTAAAGCATCGATCTGATCCGGTCCGTACCTGCCGGTCAGTACTAGGACCGGTCACCTCCCAAGCTATAATACAATAATTGTATCGTGAGGTTTTGGATAGGACTAGTACAACCGGTATGGTTGGGACCAGCTAGTATAATCGGTCCGGTATTTTTTTTTATTTTTGTTTAAATAGGCAGTTCACTTTTTGTATTGGATCCGAACCGGACAATATTGCTGGTCGTGACCGGTCCATCTCCGATCTTGTGACTTTAAACCTTGGCACAAGTACGATTATTATTGTCTGGGTTGGGCTTCCTGCTTTACCTACTATCGTTTGGTTAAAAACCCAATCGGATTCACGTTTGAGCCACGTTGTGCCGTGAGCCATGACCCTAGGTCCAACATGACACTATAAAGCCTGTCGTGCCCGGCACAAATCGTATCAAACCGTACCTTGCCGGGCCGGAGTGAACGTACCCAGTCCATTTGTACATCCCTGTCCAGCTATCCTCACTACAAGATTAAAGCATGCCTGAGTGAAGATAATATAAATCCACAAGATGGGTCCATCACTTGGATCATATGACGTGAGATAATACACATGCCAAATGGTGAGCCCCACTTAATTTGATTCCACATGTACATGCCAAGTGGCAAAATCTTTCTACTGGTAAGACAGTCATTCCTGGTCGAGAGCATCAGCTGTGGTCTTGGCTGTGGCGTGATATGTGATTGGATGAAAAATTACCCCACAGCCAATCACAGATGACCCCACAGCGAAGACCGAGCCTGGACGATTTCAGAGCAGTCAAAAAAGACCAACCGACAAAAAAGGAAGAAATCACGGCACCCAATCCCATTCCCGGCGCTGATGACGGGAGCTGTAAAATGTAAATCCAACCAAACGCCACTCTCCATCTTCGCTTTTCCCTCTCTCTCCTCTCTCTAGGGTTTTGCATACCAGAGAGAGAATATAGGCTGAGATCCTCCACAGTTCCCTCTCTAGATCGGCCGGAACAGTTGAAAAGCAAAGTGTCTCTTCCAGATCGATTTGTATTATCAAAGTTTCACTTTCTCCATCAAACCATCCAATCAACCTTATAATTCAAATCTCTCTCTTGCTTTGTACCTTGTAGTTAGTACATCTCCTTCAGAAACCAGTCACGAGCCCCATACATTTCTTACGTTTACTTCTCTCTCTCTCTCTCTCTCTCTCTCTCTCTCTCTCTTTACTTGACACTTGACAGCGAAGAGAATACGGTGCAGTCACAGTACCTGATTCTAGGGTTTAGTTTGTTTTCCATATATGGGTTAGGTTTAGGGTTTTTTTTCCTTCCAAATATGGAGTTCTTTTGTGTTTTTTGATAGTAAAGATCTAATCTAACGAAACCCACACGTTAGATTTAGTGATTATTTTGAGCAATACGCGCGTTAGATTTGATGAATCGAAGCCTTTTTACCCATATTCATTACCGATTTAGAGATTAGCTGATTGAGTTCTTCATAACAAGTACTTTTCCATGAAATGGGGTTTTGTGATCTTGGGGTTCATGGTCTTTGATCTCCATGTTCGACTGTCAAGAAGCTAAGATGACGTCTTTTTTTGATTTAGGGTTGTAGGGTTGATCTAGGGCTTTTCTTTTCGTAAGAGAAGTCCTATAGTTATATTCTCACAAAAAAAAAAAAAAAAAACTGTGAAGAAGCCAAGATGAAATCTTTTGATTTAGGGTTGCAGGGTTGAGGTTGGTTGGGGAGGAAGATGGGTTGACTCATATTTTTCCACAGCTTTCTTGAACGTAGAAGGCATGGGCGGAGTCATGATTTGCAGAAGACAAAAGCTTGCCCTAGGCTCAAGAAAGCTGTGGGAAAACATGGCTTGATGCAAAAAAACAAAAAGAACAAACATCATGGTTCATGTTCTTTCTGCCAGAGGTAAGCATATCTGAAGATATTTCTTCTTCTTTCTTCGATAGTTCAGGGTTTATATAAGCAGGGAGAAGATCAGTCGGGTAGTGAAATATGAGTCTCTCTCTCTCTCTCTTTCTCATACACACACACAATATATAAATCATGTTATGAGCAAGAAAATATGTTTTGAGGGTGTTTCTGTATGTGTGAGTGACCCCATAAGCAATGCTTGTTTCATTTCCATCTTATTTTATAATGTGAACGAGATTATATGTGATCCTGCCTTAAAATGGCTTCTTCTTGCTGATGAGATTTCCTTGTCATCTGTCTGAGAATCTGAGTTCAAAAGAAATTTCATAAACTCTCTCTCTCTCTCTCTCTCTCTCTCTCTCACACACACACACACACACACATATTTGTGAGTGCACTTATTATATGTATATGCATCATTCAATGAGCAATAGTTTATTTTTACGGTACTTCTGTATATGTAACTGACTTCTTAAGCAATGTTTGTTCAGCTCATCATATTCTACAATGTGAATGAGAGATTAACATATAACACCTTATGGGGATGAATATAACCTGCTAATGAAAAGGTTCACCAGTTCCCGTCTGATTTATCAAAAGAAAAAGTGTTATGTCAGATAGTACTGATCATCCAAACAAGTCAAAATAGGTGGGCTTGGAAGTTTAATGGTTAATTGTTTTTGTGCTCAACTTATGTACCACATTTATTTTTTCACTTCTGATAGTTTAATCTATCTTTTAAAATTTTCATTTATATTTATAGTAGTGACAATGAATATGATTACATTTTTGTGTAATGACAATGAATTTGATCATCTTGAAACTGAATTGGGTTTCGGCTAAAATCGCTTGCACTTGAACTCTAAAATCCAATTTTTTTTTGCCTTTCAATCTCTAAGCTAGACATTTCTGATGCAATTGAATGCAAACGGGGTGAATAATCCGGTGCGAAGCATTTCTTATAAGCAAATCAAGGTGCCCCCCTTTCGGTAATTGTTTCTATGGGAAGCATATTGTTCACTGTGATCATGTTGTCTGATTAATTTGCTTTTCTATATATTTCTATATGTGCATACATGCATTCAAAGATATCAGAATCAGCTTTATCATGAGAGGTTGCAACTACAGTTTCTACTGAAGGAGTGGATTTTTGTGACC
>JAUPMG010000005.1:2076218-2093527 GCA_031762675.1 Pachysandra terminalis
TACTGCATTAAGTTATATTGATTAAATTCATGTTATATTAATTGTTATTTCAAATATTGGCTCTATAAATGACATATATCAACTTTATTTATCATATCCTTTTTTTTTTTAAGAAAATGTCACCTAGGCGAGCGCCCAATCGCCTAGGCTAGCGCCTAGGCGATGGCCAGGTCTATAGCCTGGGCTCGCCTAGGCGTTTTGATAACCTTGGTTCCAGGAAAATAACTATTTAGGGTTTTATTAGGGCTGACAAGGAGAATATTATAGAAGTATAATTCATTTCTTTATTCGCAAACTATCTTCAGATTTTTTATTTTATTTTATTTTATTTTATTTTTGTAATATTACATGATTTACTCTAGGTACCAATCTATTGTCAGCAAAATTATCGATACCAAGTTTTCCAAGATTTTATTACGCGAAGACGCAGCCCTTAACAAGTTGGGTTCAGAATTTACAGTGCGGGGGGAGGGCAGGGAGTTTTGGTTCTTAATTTGGTTAAACCATCTTGTTTGCTAAAATGCCCGTATTGTTTAATTCATTAAATTTCATGGTTTAAAGGTGTTGATCAGGATCAAGCAATGATAATAAACACAGTAAAAACGAAGATCAAACAATGCACACAGATATATGTGGTTTGCCCAAGCCCATGTCCACGGGAGAAAAGAAGTTTCCACTATGTCAAAAACGAATTAGGGTTACAACTTATACTCCTACCAGATATATAGGTTAAATTCTCAATATACCCTTACTGTACAATAGAGGCAGAGCCCCTTGCACCACCCCGAACCCCGTGGTACTGATCCGCACAACGAGTTACCCGGATTCGATCTGCTCCATGGGGCCCCTTAGGTACCTCCCCCTTGGATCTAGAGACTAGTGAATATGAGCCATCCACTATCCCTAACAAAAGGCAACTCCTATAGCAATGTAGTTAAGATTCCTAACTGCTATTGGAACTGTTGATGTTATCATCCTTCACTATTGATGTCAAAATTTACATTTCTTTTAGAACTCATTTCAAGATACCCTGTTTAAAAAATGAGCTTATACTTCTATGTTGTCTTCAAATTAATTGGTAATTGCATGTTTTCATGCTTCAAACATATTATGTTTTCATGAGATGTTTCTCCAAGTATTTGACACATTGACGTGATGCATATCGGATTGCTCACTGTGTGCTTATGACTTTGATCTTCGATGCTGCTGATGTTCTTCATGAGACGTTTCTCCAAGTATTTGACACATTGACGTGATGCATATTGGATTGCTAGCTGTGTGCTTATGAGTTATGACTTTGATTTTCGATGCTGCTGATGTTCTTCACCAGTTTCTCGTCTCCAAATCCCAACACCGCTATTCGTGCTCCCAACTCTTTTCTAATATCTCAATCTATGGCTTTTTCAACCCAAAGTGGCTCTCATTCCCGAAGTCAGCTTCTTGATTTCCTATTCATTTGGAGCCTTCAGTCTCTCTTCTTCAGGTATGAGTCAATTTCACGAGCTCTAGCTTATTGGACTACCATCTTTACTTCTTGCATGATATTAGTGGCAGCACATCATTTATCTCTTCTTTCTTCGTCTCCTTTGATCCTCCTTCAAGCAACCAACATTTTACCATGCCGTCCTCATCCTCATGAATTTTTTCAGGCAAGTATCTCTGGATGGTTGTTGATTTTCTATTCTGTTTCCTTGCTGGGTCTATCCAGTTGTGAGGAATGGTGTAATATGGTTAAATGGAAAGAGTTGCAGAAGCCATTGTTGGAGGGGAAAATGAAAGTGAGTTATATATATATATATAACTATTCAACAAACATCCAGTTGTCTTTCTTCACTGAAATGAAAAAAATGATTTTTTTCCTGATAAGTATCTTGGCCATTACCTTACGAAAAAAAGTGTCTTGGCCATTCCAATTATTTGTCGTCCTTGACTACCACGTTAGTGAATAGATGTCTGATCCTGTTGTCTTTTCCTGTAATTTCTTTACGTTACATAGATCTCTGCATTGATGATCTGGTTGTCCTAGCTTGTCTTTGAGTTTTTTTTTTCTTGCCCCAAAGCTAAATGCTCGTCATGCTACAATTACGGTTAACAAAAATAATTTTTGCAATTTTTGAGTTTTGAATTTATCAACATGCTATCAATAGAAAAGATACAGAACCGTGTGCCTGTCTAGCTGGTGCGAGCAGAGGATGGATGCATCTTTTCATGATCCAAACCTTGTATATGAAATGCCTATATGCTTTAGAAGAAGGTTTTTTCTAAAAATTGATGTCCAATCAAACAAAAATGTGCGTGTTTCAGTAAATCCCATATCTGTGACCGTAATAATAATATTGATTACATTAAATATAAGCATTTTCATTACTAAGATCATAACATTAATGATTTTTATCCACTTGTGTCTTCTGAATTCTCACGTATTATTACAGGTGCAGGCCACAATAGTGTAATTGGATGGTGACTTATATATCATGATCGTGAAACAAAATAGTTCTGTATTTGGAAGTGGATTGTAAAACTGTGATCTTGGTTAAGCCTTTCAGACACAACTGCACATGATGATGCAACTTTCTCTGAGCATATCGACTTCAAACATCCCATATTTTCTTCCTCCTCAAGAACCCCCATCAGAATCTCTGCACAGATCCCTTTTCTGTACAACTAGAACAACATCACTCCAAAGAGTCTCTTTTACTGGACATGGCCACGCTGTATTTGCCTTGAAAGGCTCAAGCTTTCTTTCTGCAGTTGAGCGAGCAATTGAAGAAGAAGAGTACAGGAAAGCTAGGGCTGAGGTCAGCCGCAAAGGTGTTGACCTGGAGGGATATTCTATAGAGGGAATTTCAATAGGTGGGCATGAGACCTGTATCATCGTTCCGGAGTTGAAAGCTGCATTCGATATTGGGAGGTGTCCTTCCAGGGCTGTCCATCAACCTTTCCTTTTTATCACCCATGCTCATCTCGATCACATTGTATGTACTTTCACCTTTACTAGACCAATCTTTATGTGGCTTTTTATGCTTCTGTCATAAGTTCAGATAGGATTATTGTACTGAAGCCACTTGTGATTTACTTTAGGTGCTTTTGCGTGGACATGTTAATAATCTGGTTTAGAGTATTCAGATTTGTAGAGTACGAATCTCATTTGAATTTAGTTGCTTTATTATTTATAATTTTATGAACTAAAATACAATTTCAATTGGGGTAGGTTCACTTACTATATCAGCATCCTTTGGGAGTAGGATTTGGGTCTGGAAAGGAAAAATTACATTAGGATGATTTCTTGGAAGCAAAGTTGTGAAATCGTGAATCGAATCGAAAATCATTGGGAGACACTAGAATCGAATCGTAAATTGTAAGATTCATAGTAACTTTAGTAGAAGTAAGGTTTAAATCAATATTTATTTATGTATATTTAATTGTTTTCGAGTACTATATTCTATATAAACAAGGATCAAGTGAGAAAAAGGGAATTGTTTAATAAAAAAGAAGTGGTCATTTTTCTTTGGTGTTGCAGAGTTGAATTGTTTGAACCGTACGATTAACTCGTAGATCATAAGATTCATTGTATAGATTGTAAGATTCAAACATAAAGCGATTTTTTCACTGATTTGAATCGATCTAGAGTCAAATCGAATCGAATAGTAAGATTCATACAATGAATCGTAAGAGTTTAACAACAGAGGCTGGAAAATACATCTAGTTGACCAACTTGACTAGATGGTTCACCTAATTGAACTTCTTTATGAGTTGGAATAGGATTCTTTCTTTTTCTGGTTGACATTTCTATGGTTTTTAAGTTTGTTTGCTTCAACTTAGAAGTTATAATGGGCTTTTTGTTTTGTTCAAACTCAGGGTGGACTTCCAATGTATGTAGCTACCCGTGGTCTATACAACTTAAAACCTCCAACAATATTTGTGCCTCCATGCATTAAGGAGGATGTGGAGAAGCTATTTGACATTCATAGGGCCATGAGTCAGGTGCAACTAAAACTTGAACTGGTGGCACTGGACGTGGGTATGTAGTTCTGCTTTCTGAATGTTTCTTTATTTAATGTTTCTTCGAACTGAACTGACTTGCAAGTTTGGTTTCAGGAGAAACCTATGAAATACGGAATAACCTTGTTGTACGACCATTTAAAACCAACCACGTCATCCCTAGCCAGGTATGCTTAACCAAATCGGGTTCAAGTCATATAAGCTTTGGTGTAGTATAGTTTGTCTAAGCTAGTATTATTCTGGATAATTCAAACCCTTCCTTGGTTGGTTCAGGGATATGTCATGTACTCGGTCAGAAATAAGCTTAAGAAGCGGTACACTCATCTAAAAGGAAAACAAATTGAAAAATTGAAGAAGTCTGGTGTTGAGGTTTGTAATTTGTGAACTTGTTTATTTTTATTCAGGTTCTCTTATAGAGTATATCTTGAAAGGTACTATAACAAGGAGATTTGTTAGAGGTGAATCCTTGTCTCCAAAAACTATCTGACGTTGAAGTTCTTTTGTTAGATTACAGATACTATATTATCTCCAGAGGTGGCCTTCACAGGAGATACGACATCCGATTTTATGCTTAACCCACGCAATGCTGATGCTTTGAGAGCGAAAGTTCTTATAACTGAGGTAAAAAATCTTGTCTCCACCATATTTGATTGTTGTTGAGTTCATATTGGGAAAATTTATGCAATATGGTTCATGTGGAATTAACAAATGCCCACCTCATCTGGGACACTCATATCTTTTTGGGCTTTAAGGGTATTATCTTGGTGAGATTCAGAGGAAGTAGAAATTCGGGATCATTTCAAATTTATGACAAAAGAAAGTATAATGTGATCACAGTTAATTGCGATACTAATCATTGGGTCAGGGTTCATGGTAAGAATGTGTAAGTTCTACACAAGCTGCAAACACGTCAGATGGTGGATTCCTCCATCCAGGCTTGGGTTAGCAGAGCATGCATGTCAAGTTATCACAATAAACTGCAATCAGTAACGCTAGAACTGAGAAAATTTAAATGTTCTGCTGCAAATGTGATTGTGTAGTCCCTGCAGAATACTCCTAGTCTAAACATCTTTGTTTTTTTGGGTGATGAGGAACCCCTGACCCCACTTAGTGGGGACAGGGTAAACCCCAGATACACAACCCCACCAACAAGGACCATATATCAGGTAAGCCCGGGGACTCGAACTTGGACCTCCAGTTCCTGAACTGGAGAGCCTGCCAGTTGAGCTAAGCTAACCCGTCTAAACATCTTGCTTGTTTAGTTCATTTCTTTCTTTCCCCTTCTCAAGGGATGTGGTCTTTGCTATGGATTTCTTAAATAAATAAAAGAAAAATCACACTGAATGGGTATTCCAACTATCTGGCTTTTTTTGTGGGTGGGGGGGAATGAATCTAACCATTTGATAGTCTTAGCTATTTTTCTGTTGAAATTACTGCATGTCCACCATGTGTGTGCCCTTAGTATTTGGTAATAGTTGGATCAAACTACTACTAAATGCCTACCAAAGTTTTTTCTTTACTAGTTGTTGTAGGGAAAGATTCCAATGATCCGAATAGCGCTGGTATGAAATCTAGTAACTTGTGGGTTTCAGGTGACCTAGAAAAAAGAGTTAAAACTGTTGGGGAAATGTTCTCAACTTAATCTTGCAGTTGTGTCATGCAAGGTTGATGGAGCAAAGTTTCAAGGACTGATCCGGTCCATACTCGGATCGGCCAGGACTGGTCCGGTCCCAAGCCACGATACAATTGTTGTATCGTGAGGCTCTGGACCAGACCGGTACAACCGATACCGGTACGGACTGTCCGGTACCGACCGGTTAATTTTAAAAAAAAATTAGGCGGTCCACTTTTTGTACCGGATCCGGAGGATGGTACTGCCGGTCGGACCAGGATCGGTTGGGACCAGTCAGGTCCTCGATTTCGAGATTTTAAACCTTGTGATAGAGATTGTAATCTTCTGTCGAATTCTTGTTTCTGATGAGTGAGGCTTATCTTTTGATAGGCAACTTTTCTAGATGAAGCTTTCAGCATCGAGCATGCACGGGAGCTTGGCCATACTCATATATTTGAGGTTTGTTATGGGTTGACTCTTTTGTTGTCTTTTTTCTTTCTTTCGTCTTCTTCTTCTACACAGCTTTACTTGTATGCAAAATATTGCTCGTTTCATGTCTCCTCCCCCAACAATGTTGAGGGGGTGATGCATCACCATTCTCCTGTCCTCATCTCATATAGCCTTAAAATTGGTAACGGCTTCTTTATTGTTGAAACTGTAGATCATGGAGCACTCCGAGTGGATCCGGAATAAAGCCGTAATGCTTACTCATTTCTCCTCCCGCTACAATATCGAGGTAATCAGTCAATGAACTCACCTGTGATTTATTGTTTTAAAAATGACAAAATATGAATGTCCTTTCTCCGGTACTTAATAATTTCCCCCGACTAACCCACCATTTGATGATCCACTTTGACATGCCTGCTCCAAAAACCAACCTGATTGATGTTTATATCTGATCTAGCCACTTTTATAACCCCTTTCCTCTTTCCAATTTTCTCCTTTTATTTACTTTTACTTTTCCTCCATTTAATGTCGAAAAGAATGATGTGTTTAGTCTTTTACGGCGAAACACGAATTAAACTTCTTTGCGTAAGCTTGTATGACAATTATTTCTATTTGCAATTTACAGGACATTCGTCGAGCCACGTCGAAGCTGCAATCTAGGTTGTCTGCAAAAGTTGTTGCTTTAACAGAAGGCTTCAAATCATTGTATCCTTAGTCATGTATCAGCATGGTTTGTTGTCGAAGCTGCAATCTAGGTTGTCTGCAAAAGTTGTTGCTTTAACAGAAGGCTTCAAATCATTGTATCCTTAGTCATGTATCAGCATGGTTTGTTTTCTTGTTGGTCTCTGGAAGCAGCTATGATTAGCTCAATTGTTCATATGAAGTTCACTGTCCCTTCCATTGCCTGAGGCAAATTGGAGTACCATTTTCAGGATTCACTGTGGTATATATATATAAGGGAAGGGAAAGGTTTGTACTTGGGCCAACGAAGAACAACTCAAGCCATTGGACCTTGTTCAGATTGATATTGGATTTCGTCCAGCAAAGAAATGTTTTGGCTGTAGCTACTAGGTGGTGCAATTTGGTTCGGTTCGGTTGGGTTGACATCAATACAAAAAACCAAACTGATGTCAGTGAAGGTCAGCCCAAAACCGAACCGGACCGAATTGAAAACTGACTTCCTCAACCCAAAAACAGCACCGGATTGACATGGAAAACCTTGAACCGAAACCAACCCAATCCAAGTTGCAATTTTGGTCTGGTGTGGTTCAGATTAGGTTGGGTTAGCACAATATTTTTAAGCCAACTGGATCCATACTTGAATCTAATTCGAATTCAACCGGAAATTTGGATGGATTGCCGGGACAGGTCCATCCAAAAATTGGATCTTTATTTAAAAAAAAAATAATTGGATCGGCCAGACTAGCAATATTGGTATCGGAACGGCGATATCAGTCGGTATCGGACCAACGGACCAATCCAGGCTAATACCAGTTGGATCCTATATTTTATAACTTGAAAAAAAAAACAAAAAAACTATAGATCTGTTGGAATGGCCGATCCAATCACTGGACCGGTCTGGATCGGTATCGGTTGAATTGGTCCGACCCAAAGCCACTTGATACAATAGTTGTATAGTGGCTTGGGATCGGACCGGTCCTGGCTGATCCCGATATGGACCAGCCGATCCAGTTCGATCCTTGAAACCATGGTCTAACCAACTCAAGCAACCATCGTGTTCGTGTGTGGCGCCAAGGTATATATATTTTACCTACACAAAGCTTTCTACTACTACGTAGTACGACGTACTAATCCTTTTCCAACGGCGACTCGAGTCCACTCGTTGAACGAGTTATAATCTAACAGTCTCTTTCTCTCTGTTCACCGAATCCTATCTCACCAAATCACTCACAGTACTCTTACCAAAAAAAACAAATCACTCACAGTACAATACAAATTACAAAGAGCTATTTCTCTTCAATTACCCGCCAAAAAGGTATATAAACTGATCCAAACTCTTTATAACATTTCAAAACGTTCTCCCTTACTCGCTTCTCTCTTTCTTTCTTTGTTTTTCCACTCTCCCCTTACCCTCTTAGGGTTTCTAACATCTCTCTTCTCCTTCCCATGGCTTCTGATCTCTCTTCTTTGCAGGTTTTCCCTTTGATTTCTGCTAATTTGAAGTCGAATTCGTCCAAGAACGATAGAGCGAGGAGAATCGCAGGCTTTGAAGGAAGTGATCTTCGATATGAGGTTCTTTGTCGAACGAGGACGGATTTGAAAGATCTGTTCCTCAAGTATGGATCCGTCGGGGTCGAGATCGGATAATGTAGCGGCGTCTGTTGGCGGCAAGAGACCGCCGGAGAACGATGGTGATTCCGGTGTATGGTTGGGGAAGAAGGCGCGAGTCGATAAGGAACGATATATGAAGAGAATTGCGGAGATTGTGCTGGTTTTGTCGGGTTTGGGTAACTTGCGAGGAGGGAGGATTCCGGCGGATGTGGAGAAAGGGCTCATGGAAGAAGCAAGGGAGAAATTGGCAGAAATGTGCGAATCGTTGGCTCCCAATGATATTCTTCCGAGGGAAGCTGTTAAGGATGTTATAGAGGATCTTGGGCTTAATAGGTCGAAGGATCAGAGATTAGGTTTTCGTCCTCCGAAGATTTCCATTGCAGAGAAATTGTTGCTTACACAGAGAAAGGTGGAATCTGAGACTTCTCCTACTCTATTATTCTACTTATTTGACAATTCTTTACAGACTTTTATTATTAATTTTTGCTCTCTGAGAATGCTAGTTGTTATATCATTCACATTGTGATCACTGATCATTATTAGTATGTCTTTTATATCGAAAGTATCAAATTATTGTCTTAACCATTTTGTTTATATCATAGTTAAATTAGTTTAGTAGAGGTATAAGTGGATTATTGAGCTGATGATCCCTTGAGACAATGCTTAAAAAATGCGATCGAACGAAGGTCTCACAAGTGTAAAATCTATTTTTTAGGATCTGTCCTGTAATTTTGTTACTTATGTCAACAGAAGTTTTATTTTGCTTCCAATTGGCTCACACTGATTTCCATATGCTTCTGACTTTTTCACGTCTGCCCATGGAGCTTCTATAGACTTGGTGGGTTGAGTTATAAAAATGTTCGTTTTCCTGGATTTTGCTCATGCTTACTTGGAAATTGATGGGGCAATCCTTTGGGATATACAAGCTCTTTAGGAGTAGTCAAGTACGTGTCCTTTAATCATTTTTGCTTCTTGCTTCTTGTTAGAGATAGTGGGTGGCTCATATTCACTAGTCTCTAGATCCAAGGGGGAGGGACCTGCCAGGTCAGTACCATGGGATTGGGGGATGCGGGCTCTGCCACCTGCGGTACGATAAGGGTATATTGGAGAATTGCCCTATATATCTGGTAGGAGTATAAGTTGTAACCCTAATTCGTTTTTGACATGGTGGAAACTTCTTCTCTCCCGTAGACGTAGGCTTTGCCGAACCACTTATATCTGTGTGCATTGTTTTGATCTGCGTTTTACTGTGTTTATTATTATTGCCTGATCCCGATCATCACTTCTCCTATTTGTCGCCTTGACGTTGCATTTTCAATCAAATTTGTCTTATTTCGACATGTGAAAATGTATATATTTAAGTGGCTGCCTGGTTCAATTTAAAAGTGCATGATTCGTGTTCTTTTTCTTGCATCTGGGTTTCAGTGAAGGATCACGACTATGGGAAGCTCATACATAGGATCATCAAGAATATAGATAAGAAATCTTTGGATTGTACAATCCGTTTCATCAGTGATTTTGCGAGAGATTTGTTATCTTTACCATGCTACTAATGTATGTGTACAGATTTTGATGCTGACATGCTATATTGAGTTGGATGTGTTCTTATTGCGTGTCTATGTGTAAACTTCTACCTAGCAGACACCTCATCCTTGTTTCTCTTTCAAGGCTCTTTATACCCTTTTGGTGTTTTTCATGGCAAATTGTGTTTCTTATCATTAGGATTAAGCTCTGAACTTGGAGATGTTGTAACTACTAGTATAGTAATGATTAGCACACACTTGTACGCGCTACACTAGATATTTATGGGGTATCATATTTATTGTCTCATTATTCCTTCCTTATGTCTCTTCTTGCTTCGTATAGATGGAGGAATCCAAGGAATTTGCTGCACACTCCGCTATATATTCATCTCAGCGGCTGCAAGGGGGCTATGGTGCGAAGGCAGAAGGCCATGGTACACTCTTACATTCTGCTCATAGCTTTCCATCAGTCATTAAATGAATGTCCTTTGGAGATTTTCAACCTGCCTCACTTGTGGTTCATGTTTCTGCAGTTACTTCTACATCCTCGTCGTTTCAGTTGTCTGCAAATGAAGTTCCATCAGCTATGATTTCCAAGGGTTTGTCTAGCAGCCATTTAGGGAGGGATTCTTCTTTAGCATTTCCTAGAATGGAAACGGTACAATTTCTATTGGATGGAGCTTCAAATGGGTCAGCTTATGCATCGCAAGTTCAAGGTGCCATCTATTTTCTTAGTCTCAAGTATTGGGGCAAATCCTTTTTTTCTTTTAACATGCATTGTTATGATATAGGCAATGACTTCCTAAGAATATTCTCTCTAAAAGTCTATATGATTTTATGATTATAACAAATATACAGAATCTCAGCTTCATCAAAAGTTAGCCTGGTTGAATATGCCCAAACGTTTACTTGAGCTCATTGTTAGGATCACCAATTAACCATTTACGTGAGTATTACTAAAACAATATTTGGCCCATTGGTGAGGATTGCAAAGTGATCAGTAAGTCTAGTGTCTGTTATGATCATCGTATTGAGTCACTTTTTACGCATGAGGATGGTGGGTTTTTATGATGATTTTCTATATCTGTTCTTAGGCTTACAATTTGTGGGAAACGAATGCTAAGATGGCATCTTGCATTGTTAGATTATTCATATTCTTTCTATGCGTGCCCTGAAATTCTAGCTGTTTAAGTTTCTATTACCTTTCCATTAGTTATCTAATGCTATAGTTAGATGTTTAATTGATTGTGTGTAGTGTCTGTGCAATGAATTCTTCTAGTAATCCAATGCTGGAAAAAGCTGCAACTTGGTCCCTACAACCCCAATTTGCCTCGTTAGCTAAAGTTGGTCAAGAAAATAAAGTGCCAAATCATACTCATTTTAAAGTTGAGGGAACTCCTGAGATAAGTGCCTCGCAAGCGGTAAGAGATCAGACGTCTAAACCTTCTGATACTCAAACTTTATCTGAAAATCTACCAAGCATACATCAGCCTTTTCGGGGCATGAACTTTGTACAAATTGCTTCACTTCACACTAATCACAATGACATTGCTAGGATTGTTCAGAATTTTTGGCAACCTAAGCTTCCTCAGCATCCTAACTGGACTCCTCCTTCAAGGGATTACATGAATGAGGCCTTAATTTGTCAAATGTGCAAGGTTACTGTTAATGATATTGAATCTTTACTTGTTTGTGATGCTTGCGAGAATGGATTTCATTTAAAATGCCTTCAGTCATACAATCAAAAAGGCATTCCTAGAGGTGATTGGCACTGCCTGAAGTGCCCGATGTCAAGCCATGGGAAGCCTTTGCCCCCTAAATATGGTCGTGTTATGAGAAATACTAGTACATCAAAGCTGTCTTTGAACACAGCCCGAGGACAGGTCTCCTTGGAGAAAAAGATTGAAAATTGTGATCAAAAGATCAATCATCAGAAGATAACAGCTAATGGAGACCCTGGTTTACCGAATCCCACTCATGATGGTCGTATAGGTGGTGTCCATGTCAAGTCGGTGACTGATTCAAAGATGCCAAATGCAAGAGGCTAATTTCTTGATCAGCGAATTAAAAATGGATGATGAGGCTTATTGCGGAACTTACCCAGATGACTCAAAGGTGATCACAGGGACAGGTTGTGTTTCACCTATCTCCAGTGCACCAAACCAATAATCCACTCAGCATATTCAAACTTTTGTCTCATCTCCATGTCAAGAGAGAGCAATTACTGAGCCTAAATCATGTCCCCTTGCAACATTAACTAAAACTGGTATTGATACCTCCAATCAGTCACAAGCCCCTTACAGCTTACAAGATGTTGACAGAAAAGGGCCAATTGACTCTGCTGAAGCTCCCTAAAAGCAATCTAATTTAGGAGTCACTTCTGACTGTAAGACAAGTTATGATATCAAGTGAGATGACCAAGATGTTACTCAGGTAAGTTCTGCAGGAATTTCAGGTTTTAGGAATGGGCTGAGGGATTGCACTAGGACTTCTCAGATGGCTTGCATTGTGTGGATTGGATTGGCGCTATTCTTGAAGTTGTGGATGAGAAAACATTCTACCAGTCTTGTTGCATTAATGGGGTAGTCTACGAGTAGCAGGATCATGCTCATTTTCGTTTTAAGAACAACAAGTTGACACCTTTTAAGCTTCAGGCAAGCCCCCCTCGATCCACCCTAGATTTAGTTATATCTTTGAAAATAACCCCTTTATGCTATTGGTCTCTTTTTATTGAGTTGAAATTTGTGATTATGTTCTATTTTTTTCTTCCCCCTTTGTTGCTTACAGGTATTGGATTTTGGTTGTTGCCTTGAAGAAAAGACAATTTTTATCATACATTCTTTTGGAAGTTTTTTTTTTAGGTTGTGTTATATGAACGAATCTTCTATTTACTTTTTGCAGGCTTTGTGGGAGGATAACAAAACTAGGTCAAAGTGGGTTACTGTAAATCGATGTTCCTTGCCTACTGACCTTCCAGAAATTGTTGGCCACCCATTTGCCCCAGAAAATTATGAGGTGGGTGTGCAAGTGTTTTCTTGTATTTTCATTTAGCATTCCCTACATTCATACACGTGTGTGTATGTGTCTCTGTGCTGTGTCTGCTTAATTTACTACCTGTGGTCATGCAATTGGGTTCTTTTATTTGATGTAAGAAAATCAGCCTGTTTCTCCTCATTCTTCCCTAAATGAGCATATATCACATGATCTATGTATTGAAGCTCTTATGCTCTCCTGTTTGCACTGTTATAGGTGTATGGATCTAATTATGAGAGCACTGCAATGGCTGGCTCAATGCAGGGTCCATGTAAAGTTCTTCCTCCGGAAAAGTTTAAGGAAGAAAGTGAAAGAAGAAACCATATATGGCATACGGCAAACGAGGGGTCACAACCTTTTTTCCTATGCCTATGCAAGTATGTGCCCTTCATTTTGTACATTTTGCTGCTAACCCACTTACTGGAACTGCCTCTCTCTCCCTTCCTCCCTCTGTGTGTGTGTGTGTGTGTGCGCGCGTGCTTGCGTGCATGTGTGTGTGTGTGCTCTAATATATATCACCCAAGCATTTTTCATTACATGGTCCTCCTTTTGTTGAAAATCTTAAAACACCATCAGGAGGGTCCTTGAACAGGACAATCTACTATTCTTTTTCACATGTGGAGAATGAATTGCACATTTTCTCAATTTGTTTCATTGATAATGAAAGGTGTCTCTGCTACAAAGAACACGGCTACACCACTTGTTGTTTACTATCTGCCATAAAAAAATTCTGATGTGTTTTTACTGATCCAAAAAAAAATAAAAATAATAATTCTGATGTGTTTTTCTACTAGAATGACTACAATTCGTTTCCAAGGATTTCAGCAGACAAAGCAAGATGTTTCTCTTCTATCTAAACTCCAAAGATCATTTGACTGGCATTAAGGCTTCAGCCTCTATTATAATGCAAGCTTATCTTTGATTCATATTTTCTTTTTGTGTTCAGATGCAGTAAACAGATTTTATGCCCATGAATTGTGTGAAAGTTGGACTGCTCGGTTCTTGTTTATATTGACGTTTATATTTTTATTCTTTAGAGCCCAATGCTGTTTTGCAGATGGTTTTATGATGAATTGAAAGGGCTTTTCGGGCCTATTACGGGTTAGTCCCAGTCATTTCTGCTTTAAGCAACATTATCTCATCTTGGTTTCACCACCTGGTGATCCTCAGGTGCTACCTTCTAACAGGTACGTCTTGTTTTCTGTTTAAACAGTTGCTTCGTCTGTGTCTAATTTTGTTTCGTGAACACTATTTGAAAATTTAATAATTCAAAAGTTATTACTATCATTATGGTTAATTTATTGATGATCCATCTCATCTTACTGGAGTGTGAACCAAAACCACCAGTCGAAGATGCGTCTTGTGTATCTCTTAGGTTAAAAATCATGGTTCATTCTAGAATAACATCGATAGATTTGCACTTATCGAGTCAGAAAGGTGATATTGAATGCTGGAAGCTTCTGTATGAGATGTGTCTGAATTGTTTTCTGAATTCTCATTCCTTACCAGGTAACTTGATGCAGATTGGATTCGTCGAGTATTATACTTTCTTAGGCTCACTTTGAAGGTCAGGGGACCGTTTACTGCGAGCGCGTATGAAAAGGAAATGCTTCAGAAAAAAGCTGCCTTATGACTGGTGATATTGAACATGTTATGAATTTGGTATGTTCTCAGAGTCAAAATCACTTGGATAGCTGCCATAAACAGGAAATCAGTTCTTTTCCTTGTCCAAATCATTTGCTGCCTTATCTGCATTCTGAAACCTGTCTTTCATGGAATTATGCCATTTCCATCCCTCCAGCTCACTGGAGAGCTGAAATCATCTGTTTACCGGAATTCTGTTCCATTGACGAAGGCGTGCCTTATTAATGAACATGGTTCTGTAAAACTAATGGAATGTTAGGTTACTTCACATTTTTATAGCAAATTCCCAGTAAACGAACTCTAGATTGGTGTATCTAGGAGTGCTGGCCGGGCTTTGGGCTGTGCCTAATTTTGGGCCCCTGGTCTCAACAATGTACGATTAATATCATGTTGGGCTGTACTGGGCCGGGTCTATGTTTTTGCCTACAAATCTGGTCAAAATCCAGCTGTAGCCTTGCCCAATTGTGCCGTACCGTGAGCCATGAACCTAGAGCCCAGCCCAGCACCATAAAATTAGGCACTATACAACGCTCATGCTTTGTACATCCCTAGACTTATCCGACAGATCCTCTGCATGTGTTCACGAAAAATAAATAAATAAAGATCCTCTGCATATGATTTCTGTAGCACCATATCGCACTACACTGCAGAGGGTTTACTTCTGTTCACCAATGGGGCATCTCGCCCTCATTTAGACGTGTCGTATAATTTAGAAACACCGAAGAGCTGTTTCTCAAAACATCTCTCCATGATGGTCACGCATGACCAAAGTTTGTCCTGTACTGAGCTGCATGCTTAACTTGACATTTTAGTGGGCTATGTACCATGCATATTATTGGCCCGTAACTACCCTTGAATTTGGATAGGCTACTTGCTCCTTGAATATTCTTCCCATTAGATATAAGTATTTGAATTTTTTTTTTTTTTTTTAAATATTTTAAGGTTTGCTACGAGAGAGATGTTCTCTCTTTTTGCCATGAAGTAGGGTCATATCGAAGGACAGGTGGACGACTGGAGTTTGCCAAATCATCTTCATCGTATGAATTCTTTTTCACACCAGACTGCTAACTCTGGTGCGTCTCACCACTAAGACCAGCATTATTTAAATTTGAGAATTTACAGATTCTTCACAATCGCAAATCGACTATTTTTTGACACAACACAGATTTTATTTATTTAACAAGTTTAGTTACAGCGCCTATGGATTGTGCCGATCGCATCGGCATATAAAAGGAAACATAAATCAGAGGGCGGTTCACTAAACAAAAGAGCATTAGCTTGGTATTCAGATGAAGCCTTGGCAGCCCAGTCGGTGCATGAGTTCTGCTCCCGATAGATTTTTCGGATGATAGTCGGAGTTGCTCGCTGCTGAAAGGCCTCATATATCACTTGTGAGTCTTTCAATAATGACTCCCATAGAAGCAAAATTTAAGGCCATAGCACAACCGAGGAGCAGAGCTTGGGCTTTAGCCACAGTGTTGGTGGTGTGGCCCAGGAATTTATAGCTTCCAAGAACAAAACATCCCTAGTGATCTCGAGCAATAGTCCTTGCCCCCGCTGGTCCAGGAGTATCTCTAGCCGAGCCATCCACATTAATTTTTAACCATTGAAAAGGGTGGTGGGGAACAACCGAGAAAGAGGTCATGTTGTGCAGGTGTTGGGTAGAGGTGAAGCAAGGTTTTTATTCTCGGGATCTTGGTTTGGATCGGTCTGGACCGATCCTTGTCCGATCTAACTTTTGGATCGTCTTTTGAAAAAAAAAAAAATTGGATCGGACCGGATCGGCCTATCCATATTGGTATTGGTTGGATCGGTCCGATCCAAAGCCAATTGAAAAATAAATTGGATTGGTTGAATCGATCCGATTCAATCATTGGATCAAATCGAATCGAACCGGATCGGCCAATTCGTATCGGAATCGGTTAGATCGGTCCGATCCAAAGCCACTTGATACAATAAGTTGGATTAGGCCTGTCAATGGATTGGATTCGGACTAGATTAGGGCATATCCAAATTTGATTTGATTAAAAGTCGGATCGAATCGGATCATACTTTATTGGATCATCGGATCATAAATCCCTTACCAAATCCAGTTAATTTCAAATCGGATCGGATTCGAATAATTGTCGGATTTTTTCGTAAACCTATTTTATAGTTATAAGAAATCAAATAAAAAGAAATATAATTTGATATATGTTTAGTCTTTTTTTAAAAGTATTCTAAACTAATGACTTATTTCTAATTATATGTTTAATTCTTGTAGTCACCCAATATTGTATATGCATACATATGTATATCTGTGATATATATTTTATATATTTATATATGTACACAAATGAAATCGGATCAGACTCTTATCGAATCGAGTCAGCCTATATCTGAATTTGATCCAATTCAAATAGGATCATATCTTATCGGATTATCAGATCAGAAATCCCTTAGGCTGCGTTTGGTTTGCGTCATTCTTGTGGGAAAAGAAAAGGGAAGTGGGCCCCCACCACTTTCCTTTTCCTTTTGTGTTTGGTTGCAAGGAAAAATGAAAATATGGTGGACCCCACCCTTTTCTTAAGAAAAGTTTTGGCTCAAGAGCCAACATACATTTTCTTGTTATAACGGTCCGTTTTTTTGAGAAAGGAAAAAGAAAGTTGGTTTTTTCCAACTTTGCCCTTCACCTTCTCCATATATATAATAATTATAATAATAATATTTTGTTTTTATTCCATGTTTGCCCTCACCTACCACTATTTAATCAATAT
>JAUPMG010000005.1:2093627-2104999 GCA_031762675.1 Pachysandra terminalis
CCCCCCCCCCCCCCCCCCCCCCCCCGACGTGTCCATCATGGGTGTGCCCTTAGTATTTGGTAATAGTTGGATCAAACTACTTCTACTAAATGCCTACCAAAGTTTTTTCTGTAGTAGTTGTTATAGGGAAAGATTCCAATGGTCTGAATAGCGCTGGTATGAAATCTAGTAACTTGTGGGTTTCAGCTAACCTAGAAAAAAGAGTTAAAATTGTTGGGGAAATGTTCTCAACTTAATATTGCAGTTGTGTCATGCAAGGTTGATGGAGCAAGGTTTCAAGGATCGGACCAATCCGGTCCGTACCGGGATCGGCCAGGACTGGTCTGGTCCCAATCCCGATACAATTGTTGTATCGTGAGGCTCTGGACCAGACCGGTACAACCGATATCGGTACGGATTGGCCGGTACAACTGGTCTGATGACCTGTACAACCGGTCCGGTCGATCCAATTTTTTTTTTTTTAATTTAAAAAAATAGGCTATCCACTTTTTGTACCGGATCCGGACCGGACGGTACTGCCGGTCTGGACCGGATCGGCCGGGACCTGTCTGGTCCCCAATCCTGAGATTTTAAACCTTGTGATGGAGATTGTAATCTTCTGTTGAATTCTTGTTTCTGATGAGTGAGGCTTATCTTATGATAGGCAACTTTTCTAGATGAAGCTTTCAGCATCGAGCATGCACGGGAGCTCGGCCATACTCATATATTTGAGGTTTGTTATGGGTTGACTCTTTTTTTATCTTTTTTCTTTCTTTCTTCTTCTTCTTCTTCTTCTTCACAGCTTTACTTTTATGCAAAATATTGCTCGTTTCATGTCTCCTCCCCCAACAATGTCGAGGGGGTGATGCATCACCATTCTCCTGTCCTTATCTCATATAGCCTTAAAATTGGTAACGACTTCATGATTGTTAAAACTGTAGATCATGGAGCACTCTCAGTGGATCCGGAATAAAGCCGTAATGCTTACTCATTTCTCCTCCCGCTACAATATTGAGGTAATCAGTCGATGAATTCACCTGTGATTTATTGTTGTAAAATGAAAAAATATGAAAGTTCGTTCTCCCATACTTAATAATTTTCCCCGGCTAACCCACCATTTAATGATTCCCTTTGACATGCCTGCTCTAAAAACAGCCTGATTGATGTTTCTATCTAGTCTATACACTTTTGTACTTCCTCTTTTTATTTCCTTTTATTTTCCTCCATTTATTGTCGAAAAGAATGCTGTGGTTTATTCTTTTACAGTGAAACGCGAATTAAACTTCCGTTGCATAAGCACCAAATATGCTGTTAAAGCTTGTATGACCAAGTATTTCTCTTTGCAATTACAGGACATCCGAAAAGCCACATCAAAGCTGCAATCTAGGTTATCTGCAAAAGTTGTTGCTTTAACAGAAGGATTCAAATCGTTATATCCTTAGTCATGTATCAGCATGGTTTGTTTTCTTGTTGGTTTCTGGAAGCAGCTGTGATTAGCTTGATTGTTCATGTGAAGTTCACTGTCCCTTCCATTGCCTGATACGCAAATTGGAGTTCCAATTCCAGGATTTCACTGTAATATCTACAAGGGAAGGGAAAGGTTTATACTTGTACCAACAAAAAACAACTCAAGCAATTGGGCCATGTTTAGATTGATATTGGATTTCAACCAGCAAAGAAAAGTTTTGGCTTTGGCTGTAGCTACTTAGGGGTGCAACTTGGTTCGGTTCAGTTTGGGTTGACATCAATCCCAAAATCCAAACTGATGTCAGTGAAGGACAGCCCAAAACAGAACTGAACCGAATTGAAAACTGACTTCCTCGACCCAAAAACATCACCGGATTAACATGGAAAACCTTAAACCCAAACCAATCCAATCCAAGTTGCAACTTTGGTTCGGATTAGGTTGGGTTAACACAATATTTTTTACGGCATATATAAATAAGAGATTAACATATGAAACAAAATCCTTTTAGGAAGCTAGAAAAAAATGATCCAACTGGATCTATATTTGAATCTGATTCGAATTTGACCGAAAATTTGATTGGATTCAAAAAAAATAAAAGTCATATCCAACCAGTGTTTACAGACTTCAATGAATAATACTTTTCAGATTTAAAATGATATTTTTATTGTATATTTTAGACTATTTTAAATCTGAAAAATACTATTCATTGAAGTCTGTAACTTTTTATTGGTGATATTTTTATTGTATATTTTAGAACATTTTAAATCTGAAAAACACTATTCATTGAAGTCTGTAAACACTACTCATCACTTCGAGAATGCAATTCGAGAATGCTACTTCGAGAATGATATTTGAGAATGTTACTTCGAGAATGCTATTCGAGAATATTATTTCGAAAATGCTATTTCGAGAACATTGTTCGAAAACATTGTTTACATGTACAAAAACATTGTTCACTCTAATTTTGAAACACTAATCATATAACCATGACACTGTTCATGAGATTCGAAATCACTATTTATGACACTGTTCATAATCATTATTCATGACACTGTTTATGCAATTTACTGTTCATATATCTGGCATTTATTATTATTTCAGGTTTCTTTTAATATTGAATGCTTTGAAAGTTTTGACAGTTTTTTTTTGGAATATTCAATTCCGTTGACAATTTCTTTGAAGCATTTAATAGGTGGTTCTTGGTGTAACTTTTCATTCAAAATAAGGCATCTCTTTATTGAGAGATGGGAGTTCCCTATTTAAAGGAAGTTGTTTTCTCACTTCAAGGGACGGAGAAGAGAGGGAAAGAAAAGACACAGAAAAAGGAAAAAGAAATACACAGAGATATACGGGATCATTCCCCAATTAGATAGAGAATTCTATCATTCCTCTTATTTTTCTTATATGTATTTTCTACAATATATCATGTATATAATATTTTTTAAAGAATAAAGTGAGGAGAATGAATGTTGTATGACAATCTATGGATGTAGGTGATATTGCCGAACAATGTAAAATCTTGTGTTATTGTGTTGTTTTACATTATTTTCGGAATTCGTGTTTGTCGGATCGACGTAGCGCCGCTCGAGCAATTGATTCCTTGGTTTAGGCAAATGGTTGGAGCATTCCAGAACCTCAAAAGACCCTATCCACCTTATTTGGCACAAATTGACTATACGAAAAGATCAACGACTAAATTGGCCTAAACTGATTTTATTTACCGATTTGTGCATCACCACCTTTTCCCACGGCGACCCGAATCCACTCGTTGAACGAGTTATACTCTAACTCTCTCTCTCTCTCTCTCTCTATTCACCGCTCCCTTTTTCACCATATCACTTGCAGCACAATACAAAGAGTTCTTTCTCTTCAATTACCCGCCAAAAAGGTATTTAAACCGATCCAACTCTTTCAAACATTTCAAAACGTTCTCTCATCCTCGCTTTTCTCTTTCTTTCTTTTTTTCCCGCTCTCCTTTTGGGGTTTCTAACATATCTCTTCTCCTTCCCATGGCTTCTGATCTCTTTCTTTGCAGGTTTTTCCTTTGATTTCCGCTAATTTGAAGTCGAATTCGTCAAAGAACGACAGAGCGAAGAGAATTGCAAATTTTGAAGGAAGTGATCTTCGATATGAGGTTCCTCTTCGTGTGAAATGACGGAATTCTCTGTCGAACGAGGGCGGATTTGAAAGATGTGTTCTTCAAGGATGGATCAGGCGGGGATTGAGGCAGTCGATCCGTCGGGGTCAGGATCGGATAATATAGCGGCGTCTGGTGGCGACAAGAGACCGCCGGAGAGCGATGGTGATTCCGGTGTACGGTTGGGGAAGAAGATGCGAGTTGATATGGGAGGATGTATGAAGAGAGTTGCGGAGATTGTGATGGTTTTGTCAGGTCTGGGTAGCATGCGAGGATGGAGGATTCTGGCGGATGTCGAGAAAGGGCTCATGGAAGAAGCAAGGGAAAAATTGGCAGAAATGTGGGAATCGTTGGCTCCTAATGATGTTCTTCCGAGGGAAGCTGTTAAGGATGTTATAGAGGATCTTGGGCTTAATAGGTCGAAGGATCGGAGATTAGGGTTTCATCCTCCGAAGATATCCATTGCAGGGAAATTGTTGCTCACACAAAGAAAGGTGGAGCCTAAGACTTGCCCTACTCTATTATTCTACTTTTTTTGGTTGTTCTTTACAAACTTTTATCATTAATTTTCGCACTTTGAGAATGATAGTTGTTATATCATTCACATTGTGATCACTGATCATTGCTAGTATTTGTCTTTTATATGGCAAGTATCAAATTATTGTCTTAACAAATTTGCTTATATAATAGTTAAATTAGTTTAGTAGAGGTATAAGTGGATTATTGACCTGATGATCCCTTGAGACAATGGTTACAAAATGCGATCGAACAAGGGTCTCATAAGTGTAAAATCCATTTTGTAGGATATGTCCTGTAATTTTATTACTTGTGTCAACAGAAGTTTCATTTAAGTTTTCTTATATATTTTGCTTCAAAATTGGCTCACTAGTGCTGCTTCTGACTTTACACTTTTGTTCTGCCCATGGTGCTTCTATAGACTTGGTTGGTTGAGTTATAAAAACGTTCGCTTTCTCGGATTTTGGTCATGCTTACATGGAAATTGATGGGGCAGTACTTTGTGATATACAAGTACATGCCCTTTAATCATTTTTTCCTTCTCGATTCTTGTTAGAGATAGTGGGTGGCTCATATTCACTAGTCTCTAGATCCAAGGGGGAGGGATTTGAGGGGCCCCATGGGGAGGGGTACCTCCCCGGGTCATGGGTAATTCGTTGTGCCGGGTCAGTACCATGGGGTTGGGGGGAGCACGGGGCTCCCTCCCCTGCCCCGCGGTACAGTAAGGGTATATTGGGGATTTTCCCAACCCTAATTTTTTTTTACATAGTGAAAACTTCTTCTCTCCCGTGGACGTAGGCTTTGCCGAACCACGTTTATCTGTGTGCATTGTTTTGATCTTTGTTTTACTGTGTTTATTATTATTGCTCGATCCCTATCAACACTTCTCCTATTTGTCGCCTTGGCATTGCATTTTCAATCAAGTTCGTCTTATTTTGACATGTGAAAATGTATATATTTAAGTGGCTGCCTGGTCCAATTTAAAAGCGGATGAGTTTCATCTTCTTTTTATTGCATCTGTGTGCCAATGAAGGATCACGACTATGGGAAGTTCATACATAGGGTCATCAAGAGTATAGAAAATAAATCATTGGATTGTACAATCTGTTTCATCAGTGATTTTGCAAGAGATTTGTTATCTTTACCAAGCTACGAATGTATGTGTACAGATTTTAATGCTGACATGCTATATTCAGTTGGATGTGTTCTTATTGCGCGTCTATATGTAAACTTCTATCTAGCAGACACCTCATCCTTGTTTTTCTTTTGAGGCTCTTTATATCCTTTTGATGTTTTTCATGGCAAATTGTGATGCTAATCATTAAGGTTAAGCTCTGAACTTGGAGATGTTGTAACTACTAGTATAGTGATGATTACCACACACTTGTATGCGCTACACTAGATATCTATGCGGTGTCATATTTATTGTCTCATTATTCTTTCCTTATGTCTCATCTTGCTTCGTATAGATGGAAGAATCCAAGGAATTTGCTGCACGCTTCGCAATATATTCATCTCAGCGACTACAAGGGGGCTATGGTGCAAAGGCAGAAGGCCATGGTATACTCTTACATTCTGCTAATAGGTTTCCATCAGCCATTAAAGGAATCTCCTTTGGAGATTTTCAACCCGCCTCACTTGTGGTTCATGTTTCTGCAGTTACTTCTGCATCCTCATCGGATCAGTTGTCTGCAAATGAATTTCAATCAGCTATGGTTTCTAAGGGTTTGTCTAGCAGCCATATCAGGAGGGATTCTTCTTTAGCATTTCCTAGAATGGAAACGGCACATTTCCAATTGGATGGAAGTTCAAATGGATCAGCTTATGCATTGCAAGTTCGAGGTGCCGTCTATTTTCTTAGTCTCAAGTATTGTGGCAATTCCTCTTTTTCTTTGAACATGCATTGTTATGATTTAGGCAATGACTGCCTAAGAATATTCTCTATAAAAGTCTATATGATTTGATGATAATAACAAATATACTGAATCTCAGCTTCACCAAAAGTTAGCCTGGTAGAATTGCCCAGACGTTTACTTGAGCTCATTGGTTAGGATCATCAATTAGCCATTTACATGAGTATTACTAAACAATATTTGGCTCATTGGTGAGTATTACAAAGTGTTCAGTAAGTCTAGTGTTTGTTATGATCATCGTATTGAGTCACTTTTTACTCATGAGGATGATTGGTTTTTTAAGATGATTTTCTATGTTTGTTCTTAGGCTTACAATTTGTGGGCGACGAATGCTAAGATGGCATCTTGCATTGTTAGATTATTCATATTCTTTCTATACGTGCCCTGAAATTCTAGCTGTCTAAGTTTTTATTACCTTTCCATTAGTTATGTATTGCTATAGTTAGATGTTTAATTGATTATGTGTAGTGTCTGTGTGTAGCAAATTCTTCTAGTAATCCAATGCTGGAGAAAGCTGCAACTTGGTCCCTACAACCGCAATCTGAATCGTTAGCTAAAGTTGGTCAAGAAAATAAGGTGCCAAATCATTCTCATATTAACGTTGAGGGAACTCCTGAGATAAGTTCCTCCAAGAGGTCATATGTCTAAGCCTTCTGATATTCAAACGTCATATGAAAATCTACCAGGTGTACTTCTGCCTTTCCGGGGCATGAACTTTGTACAAATTCCTTCACTGCACACTAATCACAATGACATTGCTAGGATTGTTCAGAATTTTTTGCAACCCAGGCCTCCTGAACATCCTAACTGGACTCCTCCTTCAATGGATTACATGAATAAGGCCTTAATTTGTCAAATGTGCAACGTTACCGTTAATGATACTGAATCTTTACTTGTTTGTGATGCTTGTGAGAATGGATTTCATTTAAAATGTCGTCACTCATACAATCAAAAAGGCATTCCTAATAGTGAGTGGCACTGCCCGAATTGCCCGATGTCAAGCCATGGGAAGCCTTTGCCGCCTAAATATGGTCGTGTTATGAGAAGTACTAGTAAATCAAAGCTGTCTTTGAACACAGCCGGAGGACAGGTCTCCTTGGAGAAAAAGATTGAAAAGTAGATAACAGCTAATGGAAACCCTGGTTTACTGAATCCCACTCAAGATGGTCGTACAGGTGATGTCCATGTCAAGTCGGTGACTGATTCAAAGATGCCAAATGCAAGGGGCAAATTTCTTGATCAGCGGATGAAAAATGAATGATGGGGCTTATTGCGGAACTTACCCCAATGACTCAAAGGAGACTGCCTGGGCAGTTTTTGTTTCACCTATCTCCAGTGCACCAAACCAAAAATCCACTCAGCATATTCATACTTTTGTCTCATCTCCATGTCGAGAGAGATCAATTTCTGAGCCTAAATCATGTTCCCTTGCAACATTAACTAAAATAGGTATTGACAGAAAAGTGCCAATTGACTCTGCTGAAGCTCCGTTAAAGCAATCTAATGTAGGAGTCACTTCTGACTGTAAGACAAGTTATGATATCAAGCGAGATGACCAAGATGTTACTCGGGCAAGTTCTACAGGAATTTCAGGTATTAGGAACGGGCTGAGGGATTGCACTAGGACTTTGTCCGATGGCTTACATTGTGTGGATTGGGTTGGCGATATACTTGAAGTTGTGGATGAGAAAACATTTTACCAGTCTTGTTGCATTGATGGGGTAGTCTACAAAAATGACAAATTGACACCTTCTAAGCTTCAGGCAAGTCAATTTATAATATCTTGATGGTTCTTTTAGCTTTATCACTGTGTTGACCCTTGATCCTCCCTAGATTTAGTTTGTCTTTGAAAATTGCCCCTTGTGCTATTGGTCTCTTTTTATTGAGTTGAAATTTGTGATTTTGTTCTATTTTTTCTTCCCCCTTTGTTGTTTACTGGCATTGCATTTTGGTTATTGCCTTGAAGAAAAGACGATGTTCCATCTTTCTTTCTTTTGGAAGTATTTTTTGTTAGGTTGTGTTATATGAAGGATTCTTCTATTTATTTATTGCAGGCTTTGTGGAACGATAACAAAACTAGGTCAAAGTGGGTTGCTGTAAATCGATGTTACTTGCCTAATGTTCTTCCAGAAGTTGTTGGCCATCCATGTGCCCCAGAAAATTACAAGGTGGGTTTGCAAATGTTTTCTTGTATTTTCATTTAGGATACCCTACATTCATACATGTGTGTATGTGCGTCTCTGTGCTGTGTCTGCTTAATTTACTACCTGTGGTCATGATATTTGGTTTATATATTTGATGTAATAAACAGCCTCTTTCTCCTCATTCTTCCCTAAATGAGCATATATCACATGATCTATGTATTGAAGCTCTTATGTTCTCTTGTTTGCACTGTTATAGGTATATGAATCTAACCATGAGAACACTGCAATGACGGACTCAATTTAGGGTCCATGTAAAGTTCTTCCTTCGGAAAAAGTTTCAGGAAAAAAGTGAAAGAAGAAACCATTTAGGGTAGATGGCAAACGACGGTTTAGAACCATTTTTTCTATGCAAGTATGTCCCTTCATTTTGTACATTTTACTGCTAGCCTGCTTCTTATTGGAACCAAGTCTATGGAGGGTGCATGATATGTTCTTTGTTTCCTTTCTCTTCTTCTTCTTTCTCTGTGTGTGTGTGTGTGTGTGTGTGTACTTGTGTGAAGTCTTTTGTGCTTGTTGCCTGTAGATGTTTGCTTTGATAACGTTAATGCTATGCTTGAAATGCATCCTGAGTTTTTGACCTTTTATTAAATTCCAAAAGTAGCATGGACGTAGAGTATACGATGAAATATTCGAAAGAAGCAAAGAATCCATGCGCTTCTTTGCTCTCCTTGGTTGTTGTTGGAATGGGAATGAGGGTGGCTTTGGTTGATTTACTAATTAAGATTTTAATTGGAGAAAGTTGCCTACATTTTATTTTGTTAGAATACAAAGCAGATGGGATATTTTGGTTAGAAAGTGATTGGATGCTTCCTAAACAAGCATGATCTTACCATAATTAGTAAAAGACATACACACATATTGGGCGATAGAGGAGGATTTTTTCTTTGTTTTTTAATGTGATGGCCTGGTGATCACCCTATTGTGTCTGGTAGAGGACCTGAGCTATATTATCCGAACGGCAATTAAAATGCACAATTAATGTCATCATGAAGACACCAAACTTGGCCTATTAGTTTGCACCCATCAGCCTTCATGATATGTGCAGCATATGGACTGCCTTGTCTTTAATGCTTCTTTTTCTAAATAAGGAATAAAATTCAAGTAAAATACAATATCTATTTTTCCTTTGGGTTACAATTGTACTTTATTCCCGATTAAAGCTTGTATGCGATGTGCCATAGTGAGGTGGTAACTAACAAGACTTTTCTTCAATTTAAACGGAGGGAATAACTCCATGTTTTATATATTCAATTAGGGATTTATTTGAATTACTTTAGAGCAGTGATGTGACCAAACAGGGATGTTAGCCCCAATTTATAGACAGCCGAATAGATTGATAACATGTTGCAAGTAGAACTAATCTGTTACGATAATTTTTAATAAGAAACTTGACAAGCCAATTTCTCATTTTGAATTGCCAAGTGTTCTGATTTTATTGGGCCTCGGAATCTATAACTAATATATATATCACCCAAGCATTTTCCATTACATCGTCCCCATTTTGTGGAAAAGCTTAAAACACCATCAGGAGGGTCCTTGAACAGTATGGGAATTCGAACTGTAAGATTGAGATTTTCATCTCTCTCCATTTCTCTGAGATCATGCTGATACATATAATTGTAAACCAGGACAATCTACTATTCTTCTTCATTTTGATACATGTGCATCAGGAGGGTCCTTGAACTGTATGGGAATTCGAACTGTAAGATTGAGGTTTTCATCTCTATCTCCATTTCTCTGAGATCATGCTGATACATATAATTGTAAACCAGGACAATCTACTATTCTTTTTCATTTTTAACATTTTCTCAATTTCTTTCATTGATAATGAAAGGTGTCTCTGCTACAAAGAACACAGTTATGCCACTTGTTATTTACTATATGCCTTGAAAATTTTATGATGCTTTTTTCTACTAGAATGACTACATTTCATTCCCAAGGATTTCAGCAGACAAAGTAAGATGTTTCTTGTCTATCTAAAGTCCAAAAAGCATTTGGCTGGCTTTAAGACTTCAGCCTCTATTATAATGCAAGCTTATCTTTGGTTCATATTTTCTTTTCATGTTCAGATTGCAATAAACAGATTTTATGCCCATGAATTGTGAAAGTTTGACTGCTCGGTTCTTGTTTATATTGACGTTTATACTTATTTTTTGGAGCCAATTTTGTTTTACAGATGGTTTTATGATGAATTGATAGGGCTTTTCCGGGCTATTACAGGTTAGTCCCAGTCATTTCTGCTTGAACAGGTACTTCCAGTGGCGGAGCCACGTAGGGGCGAGGGGGGGCAATCCCCCTCAAATTTTTTTAGTTATTAAATTCATGGCATTATTTTTATATTATCTTCTCAAATTTTTTTTTGCGCCCCTAAAATTTTTTGTTTGCCCCCCCCCCCCCCTCAAATATTATATAAGCACATGCGAGAGAATGATTCTTATCCAAAAAAAAAAAAAAGAAAACAAAAATCAATAAATGTTGCCCCCCCTTCTCTCCTCCAACTGATTTTCTGCTGCCAAAAACAGAAAGACACGATGGGAGTCCCATCAGGTGACAAATGTCACAAATCCCTTTTCTTCTCTCCTCAATACCAAACCCAACTAACTCTCCGTCTCTCCCCATTTTAACCATTGAAACAACCTTGAAAAACCATATTTTTGAAAGGTAATTTTAGGGCTCTTTACCTTCTTCAATGAATCTTCATCATTTTCTTCTTTCACTTTTCTTTCTCAATTGGGTCTTTATGTATCTGAATTCTGAGCTATAACTTGATAATGTTAGCAATATCCAATCAGGCGTGATTTGCTACCGAGGCTGACGGTGCCATTGTTGATGTAAGTCTTCTCTGTTTATTGTTCTTTTTCTATTATTTCTTTTCCTTGTAGGTTTGATTTAGCTAATTTTCTTCAATCACAGGTAGATATCCTGATTTAGTGCAATGCTCTAATGTTAGCTGCTATTTGTGTTAGATTGAACTCGTTGTACAAGGATTATGCTGTTTTGCCTGAATTATAATTTATATGAATTGCTAGCTTTTATCTTAATTAAGTGTTAAGGAATCTTTCAATCGTAACCCCAATATTGCTGTTACCTTGGAATGATGTACCAATCATCAAGTATAAAACCCTAGTTCACATTGTTGGGTGTCAATCTCAATC
>JAUPMG010000005.1:2105099-2117382 GCA_031762675.1 Pachysandra terminalis
TGTTCGTATATTTCTCTGTGCTGTGTCTGCTTAATTTACTACCTGTGGTCATGCAATTTGTTTCATATATTTAATGTAAGAAATTGAGCCTCTTTCTCTCCATTCTTCCTTAAATGAGCATCTATCACATGATCTATATTTTGAAGCTCTTATGTTCTCCTGTTTGCACTGTGAATAGGTATATGAATCTAATCATGGGACCACTGCAATGGCTGGCTCAATTCATGGTTCATGTAAAGTTCTTCCTCCGGAAAAGTTTAAGGGGGAAATTGATAGAAGAAATCATTTGGGGCATAAGGCAAATGACGGGTTACAACCAGTTTTCCTATGCAAGTATGTCCCTTCATTTTATACATTTTACTGCAATCATTTTTCTCTTTGTCTCTATGTGTGGGCATGCTCGCATGCGTGTGGCCGTGTGTGTGCGAGCGTTTGTGTGAAATTTTTTGTGCTTGTTGCCTGTTAATGTTTGCTTTGATAACGTTAATGCTATGCTTGAAATGCATCCTGAGTTTTGACCTTTTATTGCATATTTGCATTCCAAAAGTAGCATGGACGTAGAATATACGATGAAATATTCGAAAGAAGCGAAGAATCCATGCACTCCTTTGTTCTCCTGGGTGGTTGTTATAATGAGAATGGAGGTGGCTATGGTTGACTCGCAAATGAAGATTTTAATTGGAGAAGTTGCCTACATTTTGTATTTTGTTAGAATACAAAGCAGATGGGATATTTTCGTTAGAAAGTGGTTAAATGCTTCCTAAACAACCAGGATCTTACCATAATTAGTAGAAGACATAGCACACATATTGGGTGATAGAGGAGGATTTTTTCTTTATTTTTTAATGTGATGTCCTGGACCGCCCTATTGTATCTTGTAGAGGACCTGAGTTATATTATCCAATTCAAATCTGAAGCAATGCCAATATGGGTAGCAAATACCCATGCCAAGTACATCATTTGGCACATCAGGCCTCCAGTCTCATCTATGCCAGGATTACCAAAAATAACCCATCCAAACTTTTTTAATTGTATCTTGTAGAGGACCTGAGTTATATTATCCAATTCAAATCTGAAGCAATGCCAATATGGGTAGCAAATACCCATGCCAAGTACATCATTTGGCACATCAGGCCTCCAGTCTCATCTATGCCAGGATTACCACAAATAACCCATCCAAACTTAATTTTTGTGCACGTTCCAAATTGAGATTTGAGACATGCCTTTGGGTGTATCACACATATCCATCAAATGATGGAGTTTTGACTTTTTGTCAGTTGCCAACCTGATACAAACTATAAATGGACCAATCAATTATAGCTTAGTAAGGAAACACCTTAGTTTTAATACTTCTTTTCCTAAATAAGGAACAAAATTCAAGTAAAATACAATATCTATTTTCCTTGGATTACAATTGTACTTTATTCTCGATTAAAGCTTGTATGCAATGTGCCATAATGAGGTGGTAACTAACAAGACTATTCTTCAATTTGAACTGAAGGAATAATTCCATATTTTATATATTCAATTAGGAACTTATATGAAATACTTTGGAGCAGTAATGTGGTAACAGGGATGGTAGCCCCAATTTATAGACAGCCCAATGGATTGATAACATTTTGCAAATAGAACCAATCTGTTACAATGATTTTTTAATAAGAAATTTGAAAAGCCGATTTCTCATTTTGAATTGCTAAGTGTTCTGATTTTATTGGGCATTCAGAGTATATATATAATAACCCAAGCATTTTCCATTACATGGTTCCCTTTTTGTGGAAAAGCTTAAAACATCATCTGGAGGGTCATCGAACAGTATGGGAATTCGAACTGTAAGATCAATATTTTCATCTCTCCCTCCCTCCCTCCCTCCCTCTCCATTGCTCTGAGATCATGGTGATACATATAATCGAAAACCAGGACGATCTACTGTTCTTTTTCATTTTGATACATGTGCAGAATGAATTGTACATTGTCTCAATTTCTTTCATTTATAATAAATAGCTGTCTCTGCTACAAAGAAGATAGTTACGCACTTGTTACTTTATGTCGTAAAAAAATTCTGATGTGTTTTTTTACTTGAATGTCTACAATTCATTCCTAAGGATTTCAGCAGACAGAGCAAGATGTTTCTTGTGTGTGTAAAGTTCACAAAGCATTTGGCTGGCATTAATAATGCAAGCTTATCTTTGATTCATATTTTCTTTTTGTGTTCAGATGCAGTAAACAGATTTTATGTCCATGAATTGTGAAAGTTGGACTGCTCGCTTCTTGTTTGTATTTCTTTTTTAGAGCCCAATTTTGTTTTGCAGATGGTTTTATGATGAATTGAAAGGGCTTTTCCGACCTATTACGGGTTAGTCACAGTCATTTCTGCTTTAAGAACCATTATCTCATCTTGGTTTCACCACCTGGTGATTCTCAGGTGCTACCTTCAAACAGGTACTTCTTGTTTGCTGTTTAAACTGTTGATTCATCTGTGTCAAATTTAGTTTCTAATGTCTATTCCTTATGTGAACACTATTTGGAAATTTAATAATTCAAAAATTATTATTATCACTATGGTTTGCACTCACTCCACAAGTGCAAATCTATTGTGCCTAGTATATCTCTTAGGTTAAAAAAATCATGGTTCATTCTAGAATAACATCGAGAGATTTGCACTTGTTGAGTCAGTTAATTTATGAAAGGTGATTGAATTCTGGAAGCTTCTGTATGGCATGTATCTGAACCAAGAGTTAACCAATTGCTGATATGCACAAATTTGTTGTTGTGATTCAATCCAATAAACTATTTTGGATTGGAATATCCCTCCCAAGATTGTTCTTATTTGCACTTTTTCTTCTGTTTATGGTTTTTGAAGTATTTATGTTGAGGATGTTTTCTGAATTCTCATTCCCTATCAGGTAACTTGATGCAGATTGGGTTATCCAGAAAGTTGATGAGAAGGGCATGCTAACATGTCTTGTACACTATGTAGCTCTAGTCCTTGTTTGTATCCTTGTCTGGGATCATAAATTTTATTCTTAATCCTTTTTTGTCCCCCTTTTGGGGTGCATCGAGCCTCTGTATTTTACAGTATCCCCAATTAAAATTGAAAGGGATGTCTTCTGTGCTATGTGTTTGAAATATTCCTTCATAGAAAAAATAAACACTATATGAAACATTCAGTATTTAAATTGTTAGGCATCTCATGACCCATAAGTGCATCTATCTCATTCAGTTGGTGGATGATTCTTGGAAGGTTAGGACCTGAGATTTCGAAGACTGTTCTAGTTACCACAGGTGTGACATTTTTGTCAGAGTATCATCTTACAATTTAAGCTCATTTTGAAGGTCAGGGAACCATTTGATACGAGTGAGTATGAAAGAAAAACAGCTCCAGAAAAAGCTGTCCTATGGCTGGTGATTGTATGAATATGATATAGGGACATGGTACATGTGTCTTTGGCTTCAAAATCATTTGAACAGCTGCCAAAAACAGGAAATCAGTTCTATTCCTTGTGCAAATCATTTGCTGCCTTCTTAGCTGGGATTTTGGATTCTGAAACCCGTGTTTCATGGGATTATGGCATTTTCAGCACTCCAGAGAGCTGAAATCATCTTTTTTCCGGGATTTTGTTCTATAAACGAAGGCTTCGCAACAGTATCCTTTTAATGACAATCCTCATCGCTTTCTGAAGGTATTGACGGAATGGTATACTTGGATCTTTCTATGACAGGATTACAAAGAAAAGATAACAATTTTGACCTCAGTTCAACATAAATTGGTACAATTTTGATATGCGTCTAACACCTACCTTTTAATTTTTTTTAACTGCTGCTGCCTTAACTAGAGAGGGGGAAAAAATAGGAATTTGGTCTGTGCATGCCGGCTGACCATATTAAGCCCTTGTATGGACCCGATAATTAGATGATTTGGGTTTGCTCTTCAAAGTTTATCCCAGTACTGTGGGGTCCCGGACTCCCGGGTCGGCACTATAAACTTATCATGCCGTGTTTTGCCTCGACACGGACCAAAACAATGCCGGACCCGATCCATTTGTGTATGGCTAGATGAATCTGATAGATTTCTCCAACATGTATTCTGTGTAGCACCATATTGCTATGCGCTGTAGAGGTCGACCTCCTTTTACCAATGGAGTGCCACTTGGAATAATGATTTAAGTAATCCAATATTAATTACCCTTGGATTTGGATAGGCCACTTGCTCTTTGAATATTCTACCTATTCATACCTGATTGATATATCAGTTATCTTTTTAGTTTTTTAATGACAATCAGACGACTGCTGTTTGTCAAATCATCTTCCATGTGAGAATTCTTTTTCACGCTAGAGTACAAACTCTGGTGCGTCTAACCAGTCTTGTTTGAATTTGAGACTTAAAACAGATTTTATAAAAAAAAAAAAAAAAAAAGCTTTTTTAAATAAGAAGAATTCTACTATGCCGTCGAACTCGACATAGTACATAATACAGACCAATAAACGGTTGAGATCTATATATAAAAATAATTAATGGTTGTAAATAAAATGTTCCGTTATGTTGGGGACGTGCATGTTGGGGGAAGGAGAAGAAAAATTCAGACGAGAGATCGGGTTGTATTCTGAGCGAACACAGGTGAACCTTCCACCCTTTTTCTTCTACTTTCTCTTCCTTTATTTACCCATTGTTTTTTCTTCATCATCCTAGCCGAACCCTCATAATACTTTTCCTCCGATCGGTTTACTCAAAACCCCAGCACAGATCATTTCCTTCGTCCTAGTTGAACCCTATTGAATCCCCGTCAAAACCAGATTCGAATCAGCAAAAAACTCCATTCAAATCTCAAGATTCAAATGATGATGATAGAAACCCTTTAACTCTGAGAATCGAATCGGGGGAAACGAAAGGGGAAAATCTCAGCAAAAACTGAAGCAAAAACCCCTTGAAAAATCTAAGCAATAACTGAAGCTAAACCCCTTGGAAAATCTCTGCAATAAAAAAAAAATAACATAAAGAGAAAAGACCTCGGTAATTCCGGCGAAGATCCTATTCATCTGTCTCTTGAATCGGTTAAACCCCAATTCCCGTTCGGTTCTTCCCCGGTTCCTTCAATCTTCTCAACCCCTTTTGATCGCCCTATTCATCCATTGCTGGCCTTTTTCAATCAAGCTCATAGATACAAACTCTTCAGAGCCTGCAAGATCAAAAACAAAGAGGAGTTGCGAATTGCTGCTACAGGTATTTTATTTTATTTTGATTGGTATCATTCTTGTATGCCATTGATTGAAAGGAATTTTCTTCATTTTTGTTTGTTTGTTTAATTATAGTTACAGTTCCTAGTCTTATATATTATTAATCGGCTTCTGTGTCACGATTCAAATCAATGAACGACTATTTCTTGGTGGCGTTCTATTCAGCCTTGATCTTGGATGGATTATGTGTTACTTGATTTTCTTTATTTGTGTTGATTTTCCTGTTCTTAATCAAATCTGTAACAGTTAACGACAGTCAACTTATTTCTATCTTTAGGATTGTGACTTTATCATCAGTCGAATCATGGGGTTTGCATTGGTTAGCCTGCTTTCCTGAATTTTATATTTTCGTCAATTTTAGGATTCATGTAAGTTAGATATGTCAATTTTATTCTTGGTTTATTTGGTGTTATGGGTTAAACAGAGTTGTAATTTTTACATAACACCCTTGCATGTGTTCATGATGTCATGGGATTGACTTTTAGGTACTCTGATTGCTAGTTATTAGTTATTCTCTAGATCTTTCTTAATTTGGAATCAAGTTTTTACATTTTGATTATACTATTAATGTGTTATCTATCTACTTAATTATTTGGAGAATGCATGGTTTTGATCTAAACCTATAAAACCCTTGCTCCTTGACCATGGCTCATCAAATTATCTCTCATCCTATTCTGCTATTCCTACATATGGGTTTAGGAATCTTAGGTTTTCTCTATTTGTAAGAATTTTAGAGGTTTTGATATGGAGCAAAGAAGGTTTCTTGGGATTTAGGACTGTTTTAGGATTTTGACCTTTTACTGCATCTTGGGGCTTTCTTAGTGATCGTGGCCTTAGGCTATTTGTAAATGCCTTCATTTGTTGCATTTTTAGGTTCATAGATTTTATTTCATTATTCTAGGTATTTACTTTTACGTTTTTGTTTTATGTTTCAAGGCATGTTAAGAATTTTTATATTCTTTTAGATAGCACTAGGTTTTTAAGGATTTGAAATACTCTTTCAGATCATTTTAGGTTTTTCCTTTTTTATAAGATTTTTTAGGATTTTTTTTTTCTTTTTTTAGATTTTAGGTCATGTTAAAATCTTTAAGATTTGGTCAAATAAACTTAGACCAGGTAATTGGTTGAACTGGAGGAGAGTTGGTTCTTAACACCGTCCCACTCTCTTAACTAAACCTCTTTACCCAATTATGGTTAGACCATTGCTTTTAATTTAATTTTTGTCTATTTTAAACTTAATTGATACGTCATAGGTGACCATTTACACCTTTAATTCAATGGACGGTGGTGGCTCCATATTAACAGGTCTGTGCTTTTGCTTACAAATCTGGTCAGAACCCAGCCGTGCTCAATCGTGCCTGTGTCGTGTCATGCAGTGCCGTGGGCCATGAATCCAAGGTCTGTCCCGGCCCGGCACTATAAACTTATTGTGCTGTGTTGTGCCTAGGCACAGACCAAAATATTTGTATATCCTTAGACATATTCGACAGATCTCTCTAGCATATGTTCTGTGTAGCACCATATTGCTATATGCTGCAGAGGATCGGCTTCCATTTACCACTGGGGTGCCACTTGGAATACTGATTTAAGTAATCCATATTATTCACCCTTGGATTTGGATAGGCCACTTGATCCTCGAATATTGTACCTACCAATACCTGATTGATATATCAGTAGTTATTTTTTATTTTTTCTTCATATTTTTGAATTTGCTATGCGAGAGAGACATTCTCTCTTTTTGCCATGAAATAAGGTCATACCAAATGACAGGTGGATGACTGAAGTTTGCCAAATAATCTTCCACGTATGAATTCTTTTTCACACCAAAGTACCATCTCTGGTGCATCTCACCAGTATGACTTGCCTTCTTTTAATTTGAGAGTTGACAAATTCTGTATTACCCACTTAAACATTGGCTCACAATCGCACCAGTTAGGCCATTTGGCAAATCATCTATTACTCCCTCCAAAAACCCACCTATAAATTGAGAAATTCTCTTCAGGAGAAGACCTGGAAGACCAAAATTGAAGCTTTGCACATATTGGAAATCACTTTAAAGCCTTTGAAATGTTCAGTTAGTGTTATCTGAATCGCAGGTAGCCATGTTTTCTTCGAAATTCTTTTACAATTGTAGAGTAATATTTCCTCTCTTTTTTTTTTAATTTTATTTCTGCAGTTTATTTGGAGCCCTAAGCATCTTCTTTTTCATTTTTTTTTCCTTTCCTGCTTCTGAATCAGAGGTAATTATGTTTTATTCATGGTCTTCTCTTACTGCGGTGTACGTTTTTTTTTTTGTTCCTTCAGTTTCTTCGAAACCCTAATCTTCTGTTCTTCTTTTTTCCTTTTTGGTTTTCTTTCTCCCTGCGTTGATTCTATTGAATTCTAGACTTTTTTGCCCAGATTGAGAGATGTCTTATGATCTGCTGTTAAAGCCATCTTGTGGTGGCTGTGGATCAACAACGGATCTATATGGAAGCAATTGCAAGCACATGACTCTTTGTGTGTCCTGTGGGAAGACGATGGCGGAAAATTGTGGGAAATGCTACGAATGTGGTGTCACTGTCACCCGGTTGATTCGGGTTCGTTCTCTTTATGAGTCTTTCTACATTTGTCCAATTGTATCTGGCCTCAAATTATGCTACTAATAATTCTATTTTTTTTTTTATTATTTCAACCAATTTGCACTTATATTTTTGTTCTAGACTGCGTTTGGAGTTGCTTAAGTGCTTCTTACTGCCTTTTCTAATTGATAATTAAAAAAAGCAGTAAGAAGTACTGCTTTTCTTATTGAGGGAACGCCAAATTCACCATTAGTTTTCTTCTCTTATCCGGCCCTTGTTAACTTTGTGTTTCAGACTTCTGTTTTTGCCTGCAACTTTTGTCAGTTTTGCTAATTGTGATCTTAACACTGGCTGGGTCTGTCAACTTTTAGGCATTTTCTCCTCACTTTCTTTCAATTTCTGTCAATGTAATTATATTTTAACTGTTGAATCCAAATGTTTTCATGTTATTTGCTTTACAGATATACCTATCAAATTGCTAGTATAACTGGTTAATTTTGCTACTCCTTAAGCTTTATGTATTATTTTATGTTATTCTTTCAGGAGTATAATGTTCGTGCGAGTTCTAGTAATGACAAGAATTACTTCATTGGTAGATTTGTCGCTGGATTACCAAACTTTTCGAAGAAGAAAAATGCTGAGAATAAATGGTTTCTCCATAAGGAAGGACTACAAGGACGCCAAGTTACTGATGCCTTGCGTGTATTTTTCCATCTCCTTCTTTGTTGCCACTTCTTGTTATTTCCATTTGGGTTTGATTCTTAATTCCATAATGACTTATTGTCTACTAGTTACTAAAAACTTGGGATCTGTTGATAAAAAAACGAAACAAAATAAAAAGTTCAAACCAGCTTTGTAAGTGAGCTATGAAAGGATAGTTGTTGGAACATGCCTGATTCATTTATTTTGTTTTGAGTGATTGTAAGATCGTATCTTTTACTGAAAATTATGGAGCCTCTGTGGAAGCAAAATTCTCCGACGTGCTTGTTTTCTTTTCTAATGATGGCCGAGGGTTGATTAGTTAAATTGATAAAAAAAGGTATGAATGGAGCAGGATCTTAATATTAGATAAGATGCAATTTTTTTTAACATGTACATGTTTGGCTGATAAATAGACAAAGAAATGATAATAGGGTTCACCACTTGTTTACCTAACGAAGACCGTCGTCTTGACCTTTATAATCTTCAAGGGCAAGTGACAACCACCCTTGTGCATAGCTTGTCGAATTTGGCTTTCTTTCACTGTTTTTGATTTAATTGACCATTTGACATTATTCTTTTACAAGTGTAACTAAAGCTAGTCTTCTGTTCTCTTCTTTTTTTTGAAACCGATATTCAACATTCTTTCAATACATTGCATAGGAAAAGTACAAGAACAGACCTTGGCTTTTGGAGGATGAGACAGGACAATTTCAGTATCATGGTCCGCTTGAAGGTGCACAATCAGCAACTTACTACCTGCTAATGATGCAAGGGAAGGAATTTGTTGCTATTCCCGCTGGCTCTTGGTATGCATAGGCAACATACTACAATCTCTATATGATAGATTGACATGCTTTTCTTTCTCTCTTTTTTAAATTTATCTTCCTCTCTTCAATGAACCAGTTATAAATTTAACCTTTGCATGCTTATAGTACTCTGCCAGGCCTTCTTTGTCTTAAAAATTTGTATGCATTTTTACCGATCAAGAAAAAAAAAAAATTTTGTATGCATTTATTAAGCTGCTGAAGTTTATGATTATTTCTCGCTGTATTTAAGGCACAAAGTTGATGGTTCTTCACAATTCGAATATGGGATTATCTTTAACAACAACAATGAGAATACCTTAACCCTATTACAATTAGTTGGGTTTGACAACAAGTATTCTTTTCCGGCATTCTGAATATGAGATAATATTCAATTTTGGTAATTTTGGATGCTTGATATGTTTGATCTCCAGGTACAACTTCAACAAAGTTGCCCAGTATAAGCAACTTACTTTGGAGGAAGCAGAAGAGAAAATGAAGAATAGGAGGAAGACTGCAGATGGATACCAAAGGTGGATGATGAAAGCGGCAAATAATGGGGCTGCTGCTTTTGGTGAAGTGGAGAAGCTTGATGACAAGGAAGGGGGCGGGGGTGGCGGGAGGGGACGACGGAAAGTAGCGGACGATGATGATGAAGCAAATGTCTCAGATAAGGGGGAGGAAGACGAAGAAGAAGAGGCCAAGAAGAGTAGACTTGGACTCAACAAGAGGGATGGCGATGACGATGAAGAAGGTCCAAGAGGAGGTGATCTTGACTTGGACGATGATGATATTGAAAAGGGTGAGTTTTTTTGTTGTCTGATTTTGTATTACTTATAGTTCAATAATTGCATATTGGTTCTTTCTTTTTCATCAACACATGAAGCTAAGCCAATTGGCTCAAATTTATGTCAAAGTAAAAAAAAAAAAGTGTAAATTTGGTCTATCTTACTAGAAGAGAAAGACTGATTTTGGTCCTAAGAAATGGACCCTATTGATTTTACGATCTCATTAAATTGCAAGTATGTCTCCTTTAACTATGATAAATTGATAATTAACCCTGTTGGCTTGGAAGTTGGAACCATGACCATTTAGTTTACTTCCAGAAAATCTGATTCTGTGATTTGTATTTGTTAGGTTAATCTTTTTCTCTTTCTATTTTCAGTGTTGCTACTTGTCATCTATATTTGACCAAGCTTTCTTTTGATCTTGTTTTGTTTTTATTGGCCACTTCTAGACATAATTTGAATGTGATTTAGTTTTTTGCCTATCATATCATGGCATTTGATACATCACAAACTCAAAAAATGTAGGGTGCTTTCCCTTCCCCTATAGAGAGTTTGTGTGTTGGTCACTTGTCAACATCTGTCAGTGTCAATGAGCTGAGCTTGAGCTCAATAATTAAGCGTGTTAGTGAGCCTGAGGTTGAAAAAAAACTCATTTACTAAGTGATCCAAGCGGAAGGTGGGTAGTCTCCACTCCGTGGGCTTGGTTAAAGCTCAGCTTGCTTTCTTCATAGCAATAGATTATTAATATTGATGTTTGAAACAAAATACTACGATTTGTAAATTTTCAGTTTCTTTTTTAGCGTTTTATATGCTGAATTCTTGGATTTTGTAGACTTGTAATTAGCGACCTTTGTGCCCATGTGCCGGGCTTTTTACGAGCCAAACCTGAGCCTTTTGAATCTTAACGAGCCTGAGCCCAAAAGATGTTAGCATGCTTGAGCCTTACCCAAGGTTTATTATCCAAAGCCTAGTTCGGAAAGTTTTGCCCAGCTGAGCTCGTTTTACATCCCTACCAGCATGAATTGATGTTGATACCAGTTTGAACACATGCAAACATATCTACCTTTATTTACTACTGAAATGCACAGAATATGTATATATTATGCATTGTTATTGTGTGACCACTTTCAAATTGTTTGTTTCTTCATTATTCGACAATATGTGATGTCCGAAAGACACATTGTTTATCATGATTATAGTTTCAAACATTTTTTGAATTGACTTTGTCCAAGACAAGTTTCTCTAGCTCTTACAAATGTGTTATGTGTGTATATTAATGGTCGTGCCCATGTGTCTATATTCTTGGGAGTTTCCATGTTTGACATTCCGTATTCGTATTGCAATGTGACACTTGTGTCCATGTCTACAGATCATAGGAAAGAAGGCTAGATTAAGCCCTATGTATATATGTTTATGGATATAATCACCCTACTTATATTTTAAGGAATTTATCTTCTTTAGCTTACAGGCCTAGTTACTTGGAAACTGTTTCATAATACATGCATAACCTCTACACATTTCACTTGATGCTTGGTTTTGGACACTGTCAAATTGCAGTCTTCTGACAAAATATATACTCAATAAAGTCTTCCAGTTACTGTTTTCTTAATATTCTCTCAATGAATTAATCTGTAATGTGTTCAACTTTAGTATTTGAGCATCCTGTTTCTGATTGTTTGCTACTGGCCTTTTCTAGGTGATGATTGGGAGCATGAAGAAATTTTCACCGATGATGATGAAGCTGTGGGTAACGATCCAGAGGAGCGAGACGATTTGGCTCCTGAAGTTCCTGCTCCTCCAGAAATCAAACAGGTTTGGTTTGATTATGGCTCTGTAACATGCAAGTTTAGTCTTTCAGTTCTTCACAAGATATCACATTGTTTATCGTGATCCATTATTTTTTTTTTTTTATATGGAATGAAGCCTTGGGATTAATGCTGTTCTTGAAGTTAGTGGAGTCATAGTTCTTGTAAATCTTGGTGGGTAACTTATAACACACACATGCACACAGACACCTACTGTCACGGAGTGATTTAGGTCACCTCGAAATATCTTTAACTACCGAGTGATTTATGTCACCTCGAAGTATCTTTAACACCTATTTGCAGGATGAAGAGGATGAAGATGAAGCTAATGAAGAGGAGGGAGGACTGAGCAAATCCGGAAAAGAACTAAAGAAGCTGCTTGGGCGAACAGC
>JAUPMG010000005.1:2117482-2134789 GCA_031762675.1 Pachysandra terminalis
TGAGCAGGTGCTCCCAAGCCCTAAACTTGAAAATAACTTGTAATCCAGAGTGTCTGCATATATACATACAAAGTGTGTGTGTCAAAATGCCGAGCGGGTGTGGGAGCGAAAGTGGGTGTGAGAGTGCGAGAGCGCCAAACTTGAAATTAACTTGTAGTCCAAAGCGTCTGCATATATACAAAGTGTGTGTGTGTGTGTGTATGTGTGTCAAAATGCCGAGCGGGTGCAGGTGCGGGAGCGAAAGTGGGTGTGAGAGTGCGAGAGTGCCAAACTTGAAAATAACTTGTAGTCCAGAGCGTCTGCATATATACATACAAACTATACTTAATGTATAAAGACATTTTAATTATCATTTTTATGCTCAACCACGTATATAAGAGAAAGGACATAATCTATAAAATATCTCAATTTAACCTTCTATCAATCTAATTTAATCTTTTTTTAGAATACTCATATATTTTTATAAAAACGCCCAAAAATTTACAAGAAAACCCGAAAACCCATGCTTTTTAATATTTTTTTCAGAATAAAACTCATATATTTTTATAAGCCCCCCTCCCAAATTTACAAAAAACCCATGTTTTTAATGTTTTTATGCTAGTCCGCAGATTTGAAAGTCAAATCTGCAGATTAGGGGCGTTCTCGCGCTCAAAACGCTAATTCACGTTCTGAGTGCCAAAACGCCTCCCCATTCACACAGATTGTGTGACTTAGGTAAGAAGAACTGTTTTTTTATTCAAGGAACGTGAAATCCCACATTAGTTTTCCTTCTCTTATCTGCCCCTTGTCAATACTTCTGTTTTTGCTTGCAACTTTTGTCAGTTTTGCTAACTCTCTCTCTTTCTCTCTGTGCGTGCGTGCGTGCTCGATTTCAACCAATTTGGGCTATATAGTTTTGTTCTAGACTGCATTTGAAGTTGGTTAAGTGCTTCTTATAGATTTTAATTGATAATTAAAAAGCAGTAAGAAGCACTGTTTTTCTTATTCAAGGAACGTGAAATCCCGCATTAGTTTTCTTTCTCTTATCAACTTTGTGTTTCAGTGTGTGTGTGTGTGTGTGTCATTTCAACCAATTTGGGCTATATAGTTTTGTTCTAGACTGCATTTGAAGGTGCTTAAGTAAGTGCTTCTTATTGCTTTTTGTAATTGATAATTAAAAAGCAGTAAGAAGCACTGTTTTTCTCATTCAAGGAACGCGAAATCCTGCATTAGTTTTCTTTCTCTTATCCAGCCTTTGTCAACTTTGTGTTTCAGAGTTTTGCCTGCAATTTTTGTCACTTCTGCTAACTGTGATCTTAACACTGACTGGGTTTGTCACTTTTTACCTTTTTAGGCATTTTCTCCTCATTTCCGTTCAATTTCCGTCAATGTAATTGTATTTTAATTCTTCAGTCTAGATTTTTTCATGTTATTTTCTTTACATATATGCCTATTGAATTGTCAGTATAACTGGTTAATTTGCATACACCTTAAGTTTTATGTTATTCTTTCAGGAGTATAACGTTCGTGCTAGTTCTAGTAATGACAAGAATTACTTCATTGGTAGATTTGTCACTGGGTTACCAAACTTTTCGAAGATGAAAAATGCTGAGAATAAATGGTCTCTCCATAAGGAAGGACTACAAGGACGCCAAGTTACTGATGCCTTGCGGGTATTTTTTATATCTCATTCTTTGTTGCTATTTCTTGTTATTTCCATTTGGTTTTGTTGCTGAAGATTCTTAATTCCACAATGATTAATTGTCTACTAGTTACTAAAAACTTGGGATCTGTTGATTAAAAAATGAAGGAAAGTAAAAAGTTTAAACCGGTCCTGTAAGTGAGAGCTATGGAAGGATAGTTGTGGAATCATTCCTGATTCATTTATTTTGTTTTGAGTGATTGTGAGATCATATCTTTTACTGAAAATTATGGAGCCACTGTGGCAGAAAACTTCTCAGACCTGCTTGTTTTCTTTCTAATGATGACCCAGGGTTGATTATTTAAATTGATAAAATGGGATATGAATGGAGCCGAATCATAATATTAGCCAAGATGCATTTTTTAGCATGTACATGTATGGCTGATAAATAAAGAGACAAAGAATTGATAAGATGGTTCACCACTTGTTTACGTGATAAACACCTTATTCTTGACATTTATATTCTTCAAGGACAAGTGACAACCATCCTTGTGCATGACTTGCCAATTTGTGTTTCTTTCACTGCTTTAATTGTAATTGACTATTTGACATTATTTTTTTACAAGTGTAACTAAAGCTATATTTTTTTGTCTACTGATAATCCATCTTCTCTTCTTTTTTCCTTTTTTTAATCTTTGATATTCAACATTCTTTAAATGCATTGCATAGGAAAAGTACAAGAACAAACCTTGGCTTTTGGAGGATGAGACAGGACAATTTCAGTTTCATGGTCAGCTTGAAGGTGCACAGTCAGCAACTTACTACCTGCTAATGATGCAAGGGAAGGAGTTTGTTGCTATTCCTGCTGGCTCTTGGTATGCATAGGCAACATACTGCAATCTCTATATGATAGAGAGAATCACATTCTTTTCTTTCCTTCTCTTTTTTAAATTTATCTTTCTCTCTTCATTGGCTTCTTGTCTGTGAATCAGTTATATATTTAACCTTTGCATTCTTATAGTACTTTGCTAGGCCTTCTTTGCCTTAAAAATTTGTATGCATTTATTGAGCTGCTGAAGTGTATGATTCTTTCTTTCTTTATTTAAGGCACAAAAGTTGATGATTGTTCACAATTTGAATATGTGATTATCTTTAACAACAACAATGAGAATACCTTATCCCAATTACAATTAGTTGGGTTTAACGACAAGTATTCTGTTTCGGCATTCTGAATCTGCGATAATATTCCATTTTGGACGCTTGATATGTTTGATCTTTAGGTACAACTTCAACAAAGTTGCCCAGTATAAGCAACTTACTTTGGAGGAAGCAGAAGAGAAAATGAAGAATAGGAGGAAGACTGCAGATGGATACCAAAGGTGGATGATGAAAGCGGCAAATAATGGGGCTGCTGCTTTTGGTGAAGTGGAGAAGCTTGATGACAAGGAAGGGGGAGGGGGTGGCGGGAGGGGACGAAGGAAAGCAGCGGACGATGATGATGACGCAAATGCCTCAGATAAGGGGGAGGAAGACGAAGAACAAGAAGAGGCCAGGAAGAATAGAATTGGACTCAACAAAAGGGGTGGCGATGATGACGAAGAAGGTCCAAGAGGAGGTGATCTTGATTTGGATGATGATGATATTGAAAAGGGTGAGCTTTTATGCTATCTGATTTTATATTGCATATAGTTCAATAATTGTATATTGGTTCTTTCTTTTCCATCAGCACATGAATCTAAGCCAATTGGCTTAAATTTATGCCAAAAATATTGTCAAAGAAAGAAAAGAGTAAATTTGGTCCATCTTACTAGTTACTAGAAGAGAAAGGCCAATTTTGGTCCTCAGAAAAAGACCTTATTGACTTCACAATCTCATTAAAGGGCAAGTATGTCTCCTTTAACTGTGATAATTAACTGATTAGCCTGTTGGCTTGGAAGTTGGAACCATGACCATTTGGTTTACTTCTAGAACCTCTGATTCTGTGATTTGTATTTGTTAGGTTAATATTTTTCTCTTTCTATTTTCGGAGTTGCTACTTGTCATTTATATTTGGCCAAGCTTTCTTTTGATCTTGTTTTGTTTCTATTGGCCACTTCTAGACAAACGTTGAGTGTCATATGATTTTTTTTGCCTAATTTCATGGCATTTGATACATCACAAACTCGAAAATAATCTATGTTATGTAGGAAGTAGGATACTTTCCCCTACAGAGAGTGTGTTGGACACTTGTCAACGTGTATGGCTGTTAATGAGCCGAGCTTGAGCTCAATAATTAAGCTTGTTAGTGAGCCTGAGATTGAAAAAAAGCTCATTTGTTAAATGAGCTGAGCGGACGGTGGGTAGGCTCCGCTCGATATGCTTGGTTAAAGCTCAGCTTGCTTTCTTCATAGTAATATATTATTAATATTGATGCTTGAAACAAAATATCACGGTTTGTAAATTTTCAGTTTCTTTTTCAACATTTTATATGTCGAATTCTTAGGTTTTGTAGATTTGTAATTAACGGCCTTTGGGCCCATGTGCCGGACCTTTGACAAGTCAAACTTGAGCCTTTTGAATCTTAACGAGCCTGCACCCAAAAGATTTTAGCGCTTCAGCCTTACCCAAGGTTTATTATCCAGAGCCCGGTTGGGAAACTTTGGCCTAGCTGAGCTCGTTTACGTCTTTTTACCAGCATGAACTGATGTTGACACCAGTTTGAATACTGGCAAACATATCTTTCTTTATTATCTACAGAAATGCCCAGAATATGTATATATTATGCGTTGTCATTGTGTGACCACTTTCAAGTTATAGTTTCTTAATTATTTGACATTTTGTAATGTCCGAAAGACACATTGTTTATCATGATTATATTGTGTCAAACATTTTTTGAATTAACTGTCCAAGACAACTCTCTATGGCTCTTACAAATATATATATATATATATTATGTGTGTGTGTGTGTATTAATGGCCGTGCCCTTGTATCTTTATTCTTGGGAGTTGCCATGTTTGACATTCCATATTCGTATTGCAGTGTGACACTTGTGTCCATGTCTACAGATCATAGAGAAGAAGACTAGATTAAGCCCTAGGTATATATGTGTATGGATATAATCATCCCACTTACATTTTTAAGGAATTTATCTTATTTAGATTACAGACCTAGTTCCTTGGAAACTGCTTTATAGTACATGCATAACCTTTACACATTTCACGTGATGCTTGCTTTTGGACATTGTCAATTTGCTGTCTTCTGACAAAATATATGCTCAATACAGTCTTCTAGTTACAGATTTGTTAATATTCTCTCCATTAATTAGTCTTTAATGAGTTCATCTTTAATGTTTGAGCATCCTGTTTCTGATTGTTTTTTGCTGGCCTTCTCTAGGTGATGATTGGGAGCATGAAGAAATTTTCACCGATGATGATGAAGCAGTGGGTAACGATCCTGAGGAGCGAGAAGCTTTGGCTCCTGAAGTTCCGGCACCTCCAGAAATCAAACAGGTGTGGTTTGATTATGGTTTTGTAACTTTTAAGTTTAGTTTTTCAGTTCTCCACAAGATATCACAATATATCTCGTGATCCAATATTTATTTATGGAGTGAAGCTTTGGGATTAATGCTGTTCTTGAAGTTAGTGGATTCATAGTTCTTGTAAATCTTGGTGGGTAACTCACACACACACACACACACACACACACACTAACTGTCATGGTCCAATGCCTTTCATTTGCCTCATAACCATGTATGTAGGGTTATGAATGGCACCCCATCCTTGATGGTTCGGGTTTGGGTAAGCCTGTCCTTCACCTGTGCGGTTGCCATTCAACTACATGTTATTTATATATACTTTATATAAAAGGGAAAATTACACTTTGACCCCTGAGGTTTCTGACAATTGCAGTTAGAGCCCCTGAGGTTTTTGTTACTACAAGGACACCCTTCGTCAGAAACCTCAAAGGGGTCGACCAACTAACAACACTAAGTTGTTGACTGATGTACCCCTTGGAGAATCGTTAGGCTAGGTTTTACAAATTACAGTAGTAGAAAATGATAAAGATGCTAAAGTAATGATCCCTCTTAAGTCGAAAAACTAAGAGGGATATTTTAGACCTAATGTTTATCCACTTTATCTAAAAGTTATTCAATTCTTTATAAGGGGTATATCAGTCAACGACTTAGTGTTAGTTTCCGATGAAGGGTGTCATTGTAGTTACAAAAATCTCAGGGGGTCTGATTGCAATTTTCAGAAACCTCAGGAGGTCAAGTGCAATTTTCCCTATATAAAAATATATATATTTCATAATTATATATGTCAAAAAAACCTTATATTCAACTTAAAAATAATGTTTATGTATAATACATGATGCAGTTGGGTTAACCCCGACCCAATCGGGTTTGATATAGAGGGAGAGACCAATAGGGGTGGGTTAGGGTTGGTCAAAACCCTCCCCGTTGCCATCCTTAGGTATGGAATATGACCCGACTCGCCAACCTGCCAGGTATTTAGTGGGTTGTGACAGATTAGAGTCGACAAAAAAAACAACTGTTCCTTGAGTTGATCTGAACTTGCCGGATTAATAAATAAGTTGGGGGTTTAAATTAGAAACCCATCAACCTGCTTGAATTCGATGACCCATTTACCAAATGGGTTCAGTCTGACCATATATCTGCCCCACCCATTTGACCCAACCCTGATTCAACGCAACCTATTGCCACCTGTGTCGTTCTATAAAGAATACTTAAAACCATTAAGATGTATTTTTTTTTTTTCACACTTCATGATACTATTTTCTCTCGATTATTCGTTAAGTAACTACTGAGTGATTTAGGTCACCTCAAAGTATCTTTAACACATATTTGCAGGATGAAGAGGATGAGGATGAATCTAATGAAGAGGAGGGAGGACTGAGCAAATCCGGAAAAGAATTAAAGAAGCTGCTAGGACGAACAAGTGGGCTGAATGATTCAGATGCTGAGGATGATGATGACGATGATGATGTAAGTTCGTGGGATATAATTTTATAATTGATCAACATAGTATAATAACATCAACTTCAGAGATATTTTATGCTTCGAAGAGAAGCCTTGCTTTCAGTGGCCGGCTCCATGCCTTGATCTTTTCTTTGCATGCACTGCGAATAACATTTTTGTGGGAATTTTGGAGTGTCCAGGTGGATGATGAGAATAACCTCTCCCCTGTACTGACTCCAAAACATAAGGATGCACCAAAAGAAGAGCCTGCTGACAACAGTCCTTCAAAACCAGTGCCTTCAGGATCTGCTCGAGGAACCCCTCCTACATCCAAGTCAGCAAAGGCAAAACGAAAATCTGGAGGTGATGATGCAAAATCGGCTAATGGAGCACCATCGAAGAAGGTGAAGACAGAAAATGTAGGTCGTTGCCTTTTGTACAGCTATAGCTTATTTTTCTTTGCTTGGTATTTTTGTCTTAATGGGATCAACCTCTTCCAGTCTAAATCGCTTCTTTTCTGCTAAAAGATAAGTAAGGTTCTTCATTTTGGCTCAGGAATCAAAACCTTCTGCAAAGGATGACTCTGCAAATCCACCCAGAAGTAGTGATACTCAAAAAGGTACATCTTCTTCAAAAACTGGATCGACGCCATCTGCTGAGCCTGTAACAGAGGATGAAATCAGGACTGTTTTGTTGCAAATGGCACCTGTGACCACACAGGATCTGGTTGCTAAATTCAAAGCGCGATTAAAATCACCAGAGGTACGCTTCTTAATAAAAGCTTTTTGTGTGTATATGGTTGGGAGGGAGGGATCCGCCAGGGGTAATTTTTTTTTTTTTTGGGAGTGGGGGGGGGGAGGTGTGGGTGGGTTGAGATGCTGAGTTTATGTAATATGTTGGCATAATTTGCAATGACAGCGTGACACTGAATGTGTATGCGTGCCTGCTTGAGTGTGCATCTATGTTGTGTATGAGGGAGAGCAGAAGAGAGATTTGTGCATGCATTTTACTTTTGCTTGTTTAAAAGAGCAATAAGTAAATTGTTTGGGAAATATGTTTTGGACAATTTGGTTGCGAAGTTGTTCCTTTGTTTCTTATATTCTTTTTCCGTTTTCATATTCTGAATTGGTTAACATTCACTGTGGCAGGACAAGGCAGCTTTTGCAGAAATCCTCAGGAGAATTTCCAAGATACAAAAGACCAACGGACCCAACTATGTTGTATTGAGAGAGAAATAATAGATGGAGCTCATATGTAAGTTTTTCTGATGGATTTTCCTCTGCATCTTTTGATTGGGAATGATTTGTAGAGTCAAGTAGATGCCTATATTTTTACCTTGTCATGAACAAGAGAACTATGAGGGAAAGAAATAATTTGGGTATTTTGTGTTGAGAGGTAGGTGTTAATTGGGATCCATTTGTAAGCACATGTAACGGTTCTAACTTGTTTCTTTTGCTTAGGTTAGCTCATTGTACCATACATTAGGAAAGTAATGTGAATTTCACAAAAGGTGGAGTGCTCAAATTTTCTCCTCCATGAGCTAAGAAAAACATTAGGAGTATCTCTTGTTCGAGGTTCCATCCCCACGATGCCAAGGTATTCAGGCTCATGTGATCTAAGGATTAGAAGCGAAGGTTTCTCAGCCTCTACTGGCCTGTGATTTGAAGACCCTCGCTTGTATACTTGGTGCATTTTTCTTGTTTTCTTGTTTCCTTGTTTCCAGTAATATGTGATACAATCATGATGAAATTAAAAATGGAAGATTATGCACTTTTATGATCTTGCTGTCGGGTTCATTGTACAAATCCATCTTCAAGAACATTTTAATTGGATCGACATTGGCTATTGAAATGATGCAAAGAACATTTTAATTGGATCGACACTGGCTATTGAAATGATGCATGGACCAACTTGTATGCTTGAAGCTTATATTTTCTTGACTTTTGTGAGTATATGTTGTCTTTCAATTAATTGTCATGTTTCTCACACATTCTTCCAGTCTGATTATATTTTTTTCTTTTTGAAAACCATCCTCAGTGAATCCTCGAGTATATAATTTTGAGTTAGTTAATGACATTTTCACATTCTTTTCTTAAAGATTTATTTGCCCTTTTTGGCTTTGTAACTTCAGCTTTCAAAGTTACATGGCTTTGTAACAAAAGTGGGTCAAGCAACACAAATTTCCGCATCAACAACATTTAGGATGAATTTAATTCTGTTAGAAGAACGTATACAATAGGAACGTATGTTTACTATATACGTTCTCTTAACAGAAATAAATTCATCCTAAATGCTAATCATAAACACATGGATTTTTCTTTGATGTCTCAGTTTCATGAGGTTTAGCAAGAGGGGATTATCCAAGTATATTGGGAGTTGGATTTTTGGACTTATTGCAAGAGAGAAAATGTTTCCTCCTTGCGCTTGTTAAAAACATGATCTAGTGAAAACTCCCAGAAGGTGCTCACTCATAAGCATCCATGAGCATATGCTAGCTGTGCTTCAGTTAATCATAGGTCAGGAACTAGATGTCCCAGGTTCGTGTCCCTGGCTTACCTTATAGATGGTCTTTGTTGGGTAGAGTCATGTATTCGGGGTTTATCATGTCTGGTCTTTATGGGTGGAGTCATGTATTTGGGGTTTATCCTATCCCCACTAAGTGGGATCATCGAAGTAGTAGGACTTCATTACACGCCTTCTTAGTTCATAAGCAATTTACTCAGTTTTATACGGATACAACGCAATTTGAAATTTTGAGTCGGAAATAAATGCTCATAAAACATCTCTGTTACAATACTTAGTTCATCTGACAGTGCCATATAGTCAAGGATGTTAGTAAAGCAAACATCTTCAAACCAAAACACAGATCCTCTCACACACAACAAAACTAATTAGCTCTCACATTAACAAACAAAGCCACATAGAAAGAGTGATGAAAGGGGGATTATTTCTATAGAACCACGTAAAACAGAAAGGCCAATCCAACCCAAATCAGAAGAGAAACTCCTTGTAATGGGGCAGAAGCAGATGGGGTTGGTCCAGTGGCTAAAGCCGCCGCAACTACTGCTTCGATGCTCTGCGATGGATTTTCTTTGTACGATTGTGGCAACACCTCGACGTTTAACTTGAGACCATTCTTGCAGTTGTGTGGCTTCCCGCTGGTGAAGTAACGGGTGCCTTCTCCGTCTAGGAAAAGATTGTTCAAGCCGTCGGTGTACATTCTGATGGGGTTGCTCAGGTCACAAGCCATGAACTCCTCCTTACTTCCTAACTCTGCTACACTTTCTTCGGCAGCCGAATACGTAAACCCTTTTGCCACCACAACAATACAAACCAAATATAATTATATTTGCAACTCAAATTCATCATTCAAGAAGAAAAATATGAACTAAAGTTCCATGTTTTTTTTATCCATTTAAACCTAAAAACAATTTCAGATAAGGGCTATAGTATAGACCTTAAAACCTTCTTGGGTTTTCCCAAATAGGAGAGAATAAGGGATCTATATGTTTGTTATTACTAAGAATCAGAAGTACTGAAAAAAGAGAGAGAGATTACAGATTTGATCTCCGACCCGGAAAAGTCGACCGGAGGACCAAGATCCCACATCGGAAGAAGAGTCCCATCCACGATCTCCACCAACTACATGATGGACTTGGGCCGCTTCAACCGGAAAACTCCCCAAAAGGCTCAACCACGTTGTAACAACAAGCACAGATAAAGAACGCTTCATCGATCCAGCCATCACTATTGCGAAGATTTTCACTTGTTGTTGTTGTTGTTGTTGTTCAGTAAAGTAGTAATAAAGCTTGAGAAGAAAGATAAATAGTATTGATGAAGAAAGTCTCTCCTTCCTTCCTTATATCTCCTGCAACTCCCTTTCTTCTTTCGAACAACAACGAATGGTGGGTAAGTTGCCTTTCCCCCTCTTAACTCTTATTTTTGCTCAACGCGCGCACACACACACATACATGCATACATACATGATAGTTGATACATGAATGAGAAATTCTATCCACATTTTTAGTAGCTTTTTACTAATTTAACCCTATCTAACCTTCTCTCTATTTTTCTATATTTTTTATGTTGTTTTTGGGGATTTAATAACCCACCAACTATCTTTACCTTCCTTTCTTTCTGGTTGGAACTACCATTCTTACTCTTTTGCTATATTTAGGTCATGTTTGTCATTCCTTCTTAAAAGGAGAGAAGTGATTTCTTCAGAATTGATTATTATAAAGAGTTTTGTAAAAATTTTTTCGTATTTAAAGATGGTGTTTGCTAAATACGAATGAAGATCTCTGCTAAGCTCATGTTACGTACACAAAAGCATAACACATGTCTCGAGAGAGCCCGTCATATATTATTCCAAGACCCAAAGTGACAAACACACCCTTAGTAGTGTGCTTCTTATTCTTTAGTTATTCTGCGTTTGGGGCCCATCTATTATTCTATAGGGGTCTCAGATCTAGATCTGATGTTTATCTCAATTGGTGGGCCATACTTGTTGCGTGAAAGCCCTTAGATTGGAGGATTTGTCAGATGCACTCGTACAATGTACACTTCAGAACTCCCCAACTTGGCCGGAAAAAGAATCATGAAAGAGGATGATCAGGTGCTTGCCATGGCACAGAATGTGATGTCCCTTCCTCAAGTGCAACTCAATTTTCATTTCAAAAGGGTACCTTTTTTTATAATATGTAATGAAATTAGGATGAATTACTTAGGCTGCGTTTGGCTTGGCTTCTATAAGTACTTATTGTAACTTATAGCTTATATAAGCACTTTTTAAAATTAAATATGTGCTTGATAGCGCTTATGAGTAATTGTTTACCCATAAGCACTAAAGGAAGGCTACCCATTAAGAGAAGCTGCTCCCAACAGCTTCTCTCAAGCTGTTATGCATTAAGCTATTTCACAATTTTAGTAATATTTTGAAAATACTTATTTTACTCCTAAACTTTTATAAGCACTTAAATAAAATAAATAAATGTTATTTACGAACTTTAATAATATTTTTATAATACCTATTTCAACCGTAGACTTTCATTAGCACTTAAATAAATGTATTTATCAAACGCTATTTTCTTCAAATAAACAATTTATTGTTGTTGTGGATAAGTGTTGTCATTAGGCAACTTATCTAATCCTACTTAAATAAATGTATTTATCAAACGCTATTTTCTTCAAATAAGCAATTTATTGTTGTTGTGGATAAGTGTTGTCATTGGGCAACTTATCTAAGCCAATGAGTGCTTATCCATAAGCACAAGCCGGGCTAAAAGTAGCCTTAGATACCCTCATAGTTTGGAAATAATTAGGGATGTATAAATGGGTTGGGCTGCATGTGTCGTCATGGCCGGGACACGATACGAATCGTGCCTAGGCACAGCATAACCGAGTACGATTGGGTTTTTGACATAATATGGACAAAGCATGGTCCCAACACAGGGACGATAATAATTGTGCCCTGTGCCATGCCTGATCCAGGGTACCCGAAATTAGGTACAGCACGACACGACCCAATAAATAATTGAGCCGTGCCGTGCCGGCCCACGACCTGAAACGCCTGTTTGTACACCATTAAATTGAAAACCTATCTCAATATTTCTATTTTAGTTTTTTCCCATTTTATAAATATATTTATTAATTTGTACAATGTAAGGAAATTCTTGAGAATTTGTGTGGTCAATTAAAATTTTGTAATTTTTTTATGAAGTATTTGGAAAGAATTATTATGGTTTAAGGACAAAAATCTTCAAAATTTAAAATAATCCCCCCAAAATACAGGTTCATGCCCGTACGAGTCCTTGAAAGCAAAACTAGTGAAGCACTGTTATGTACAATTCCACATCTTTGGCTCTTAAAATTAATTCAGAAGAAGACGCTACGAGGGAATCGTTGTCCACAAAGAAACACAGTTCTAGCTTGTACAGATATCCGTTTAGGATCTGTTTGTTTTACAGGAAAAATGGAGCAAAAGAAAAAAAAACAAACAAACAAACAGAGGTAATATGTATATAACAATATATGAGAAAGAGAGAGAGAGTTGGAAATTGACAAACAGAACCTTCAAATCCTAGACTTCTTAATTGCCAAAAAGAATGGCAATAAGAAGAAAACTTAATTCTCTAAAAGGTTTAAAATCATAGACTTTGTTTATACTTTATAGCACTAAATATTATTATTTAAAATAAAATGTGACCATAAATAATTTGAGCCAAGCTTAAGTAGGCTCAACTTAATAACTTTACATTAAAATATATCTTAATTTTATATTATTTATAGCACTAAATACTATAGTTTGAAATAACTTACATGGGTTAACTCAAATGGCAGGCTCTCCAACTTAGGAACTAAAGGTCTAGAGTTCAAGTCCCCGACCTTACTTGATATATGGTCCTTTTGAGTGGCGTCATGTGTCCTGCTTGTCCCCACTAAGTGGGATCAGGGGTCCACATCACCCAAAATATATATATATATAGATATACTTTTATTTCCAATTTTCCAAGTCTATCATCACAAGATATAAGTTAAAACCTTAGATTTAAGCTTGAAAGAATAGTGTTTCCTTTTAAGAACTACTAAACCCTTGGTTTATCTTTATCTCAAAGAACTTATAACCTTCCCTAATAAGAACATAGGAAGATAGAGACAGTAACATTCCAATTTACACAAACTAAAGTAAACCAAAACCCCAACAGAACCCATAAGCAAAATGAAGGAACCCCACCAATCCCAAACAGTTTCAAAGTTGAGAAACATATCAAGAGCCTTACTCATAGTGGTGAATAGAATATAATTATATCAGCCTCCTCAGGCAACCTATAGCTCACCTTCTTCTTCAACTTCCCACCTTGGCTTCTTCCAAGTGAAGAAACCTCCATGTTTCCTTTATTAATGGTGAAATCTGCTTTAAGTCTACTATAAGACGGATAAATTCTATTAGATAAGTGATTATAACCATGAACTTCACCCCCATCCTCTAGAGTTAACTTACTCATCTTTCTTGTAGTCTTCTCTTGTGGATGCAACTGTTTCTTCTTCTTCTTCTCCGTCTTTAAGCATCCTGGTTTAAGTAACTCAATTATTGATGTTCTTGAACCCGACTGTCGATCGTCAAAGCCATCTATCTTTGGCAATCGCTCGGAAGTCGATTGCCGGATTGTACAGAGGCTTGCTCCCATTTGATCTTCTCGATAGAATCAATCGGCCATGAACGAGAATTCGTGTTTGAGAAACGGTTTGAATTACTGTCTATAAGGGGATTATAAGTAGATAAGACGGATAAACCGAGATGGAAGGATGTCAAGGGAAATTTTGATAGCTTAGCTGTTATCATATCAATATATTAAAATGATAGGACTTGGGGGATAGGGTTCATGATCCTGTGATTCATGATTGGTTAATTAGCTTGATAGATTCTTCAAGGCTTACTAAATATATTATTCGTTAATAGGTTATTAACTATATGTAATCTCATGACTTTGATTCATCTATAAAGCACTAAGGAGGCACTTTAGAAATTTCATCTATTTCTATTACTTTGGGCAATCTGCATCTGCTCTACCTTAATAAGACCAAGTTTGATTATGAATAATCAGAGACATAGATCCATATGGATTTTTATTGTCCTCATTTGCATACAAGACATACTTTCTTGGCTTTTCCAGCGTTATTATATATATATATAAGAGACCTGATTTGACAAAATTGGTGATGAAAGCTAAGGTTGTCTTTACATTAATTGGTTTCTCACACCACTAGAGTGTAAAAACAACAATTGAGGCAAACACTTGTCCATTGTTTATAACCAACTATTGGGATATAATAAGTTGAGTAGTTCACTTTATGGATTCATGAATTTTCACTGTATAGGCCTACTAGCAACAAAAAATCTGATGAAACATGGAACCAGACAAAGATTCTGGGAACAGATTGCACACAAAGACCACATGGGATGCTCCCAATCCCATTTTTCTACCTTATAATATCTGTGTATCAAAAATAATGTACAACACAAATATATGTGTGTGTGTGTGTTTGTATCAAAAATAATGTAGGCATGCCTAGTGATCACTGGAAAACTTTGTCCTTTGGGCTAATTTTCTCTAACCACATGATTAAAAGAACAATCTTTGCTATACAACAGCATGAAAATAATGTTTGATGTACTTGTTCTGTTAATCTACTGTCAAAAATATTCATATGCTTAGGTCTTAACAGAAAGAATGTAAGAGTGCAATTTTAACAAAACAAAACAAAAAAAACTTCTTAAGAGCTTTATCTCATCTAATTCAAAGATAAAAGGGGTTCATTCATATAAACTACTCTGCCACAAAAATCAACAAATCAAAAAGAAAAAAAAAAAAAGTCTCCATACATGGAATGCTAGAGCAGCGTCTGTGAGGATGATTTTGTTACTGAGATCCCTCCAAAAAATAAATAAATGTTGTTCCAAGGAATTTCATTTTACACCCAAGAGGTACATTTGATTGCACACCATTTTATATCTGAAGCAAGAGAGAGCAATGCTAATAAATTAAAAAGCTTTCAAATTCAAGTAGATTACAGCTCTGCCAGTTCTAATTACTCACTAACTACTCAAAGATACATCCCTAATGCAGTAATTAGACAACTACTAGAGTCAAAAGGTGTGTATAGACCTACCAAATTCAGTTAATTATCATGGTGAAGCTGAATTAGTATCAGTGCCGGACACATGCGAGGCTGCATCTTCTTTAGATATGGCCACATAGTTCAAGGGTGCCACTGGCCGGCTCTTCCCATCTTTTGTTGCGGATTTGGCACTGTTTTGATTAGAATTCAGAGATAGCCGTCTATTTGGAGTTCCATTTGTACCTCCATTGGTATGTGGACCCACCACCTTCTTCGGACCAAGAGGTCTGCTGGGACTGGGGCTTGGTCTGGAACCAAATATGGCTTCTTGCTCTGTGTTTAGTTGCTCGTGGAATCGCTTCTGGTCCTGTGCATAGCCCTCCACCATTATAACCAAATTAACATTGGGAGTTAAGAAAAAGAATATGTACATATATATAAGACAATATATCTTTAGACTTACCCTCATTCTCCGCTTCTCTCCCTCTCTATCGTGCCTGAGCATGGCATATTCATCTAACATTGCTAGGAGAGGAACACCGTCATAAGTAAATGACACGCTGCGATCTTCCTCCCACACACGAGTCTTAGCAACCAAAGACTCGACCAGAGCTAAATACCCAAGAAAAACAATCAAAAACAAACAAGTAAAAAATACCCATCACCATGCACAAATACATCTAGGGTTTCAAGAAGCCAACATCTGACAGGATCCACAAAGATTCACCAAAATTCACCACCCGACCAATTGATCAGTATCTATCACGTTCTTTTCAGCCATGATAGCAATTGTGATAGGTGGAGGAAAAAAAAAATAACTAATGGATCAAATGATAAAAGATCTTCTAGCATCATAAGTTCAACAATACAGCAGTTGGTTCATGTCCCTGGTCTGTGGACCATGTTAACCCATTGAATGAGAAGGATCCCAACCATATCTTAAAAAATCTCGAAAATAAGAATCATCAAATCGTGTGAAGGTATCCAAAAACACTGCATATGAACTACACATAGAAATGACTACGATAGGTGGTAAACCATACATTGTTCATGATAAACCATCCATCAAATGCTTGCTATCCTTTGTCAACAAAAATAAAACTAAAGTCAACTGTATTTTTTTTTTCTTTTGTGGTGGTTTGATTCTGAAGATACCTGGAATTTTGTTAACCAGAATACGAGCTTTTTCTGCGCGCTTGAGATTTAAGTGAGCGCCTCTACTTGAGTTATACCTGTTTTCGTCCTATTCCAACAAGATCACATAAAAGAGATAATATCTTCATTGCATCTAAGCAAAAAAATAAACAAATAAATAAAATAAAGGAAAAAAGAAACACTTTCTTTTTCGAGGGCAAACAGAAAGGTTTTATTTTATTATTAAATAACTATTTATGTAGATGTGCTATATTCAGTGCCAATCATCTTGGCATAGACAATATCCAAAAAGCTTTGAGGTAAACTCAAGAGCTGAATAGAGAAGCCTTTTTGTTCCGGAATACGGTGCTGAAACTGATATTTTGAGAGCAGAACTTTAGCACCAATTGGGTAGCCAAGGCTGCATCGGATTCTGTTGCTTTGTATTCTTTCCTTAAAACGATTTCTAAGAAATAACATTATAACAGATCAATAAGGACAAAGTAGAAAGTATCTTTTCCTTTGTTCAGTGCTCATTAGAGAAATAGTTGTTCTCTTTGTAAAATATATTAGATGAGCATAACACTCAATTAGGTTAATTCTTGATGTGATCATGCATGCCTATAGCACTTGTGCAGGGAGCAAGGAAAACCAGCTTTGCTATTGACTCAGACACCAACAACATCAAAGGAGACGCATATGACAGTTACAGTGACCGAGTCAGTGACCTGCATGTCCTGTTCTAAGCTTTATGCATGATGACCTGAGCCGAGTAGTCATCACTATGATGTATCTGTCAATCCAAAGAATGCTAGTAGAAGAAAGAAAGATAGGAGAAGGAAAAGTAAGGTCATAAATACCCGATTGTAGTCTTCAAGCCAACTCTCTTCCTCACAAGTTGACATCCATTTTTCAACCTTGTCCAATATGTCTTTTCTGCTGAGAGCCTCATCTTTCGCTTTAACTATCTGATTAT
>JAUPMG010000005.1:2153729-2171707 GCA_031762675.1 Pachysandra terminalis
TTTATTTTATCTAATAACTTATTATTCATTTATAAAAATAAAAAATAATCACAATTCCAGAATTCACGTGCAACGCACGTGCATTATTACTAGTTCCACGAAGAAAGAATAAAGGATGATTCGCTTTCCATCTATGTTTAACAACTTAGAATTCGAAATGACTTATGATAGAATGGAGTGGAACTTCATCAAATTTATCCTCGAATATTTCAAATTTATAACTAAATTGGTTATTTGATAATGAGCCAATACAACGAGAAACATACAATTCTTCGAGCCTTCAACAGGGTTGACAAATTTATCTTCTCGAATGCTGCCTTTTTTTCATATGGAGTTGTGCAACCAATCCATATTGTCCATTTGAGCCAACTTACTTTGTTGGAGATGCCTCAAATGCTTAAGGAGGGTTTTTCAAATTGACCTTGAGGGAAGACAGTAGCCATAGGAGCAGACTGTAGATTTTCTGAGTGTTGGATGAGGATTGACGATGGACAAGCGCCAGAAGAGGATATATAGTAATGGTACCCTTATTGTTACGGGGTGGAAGTCAGTTGTGGGCTACACTGTTGCCCTCACTGTGGGGTGGCATGTGATTGGTTTAAAAAATAACTTCAACTGGATTTTATTTTTTTTCATCTAATCACAAACCACACCACAGAGTAGACCACATGGTAGCCCACAGCTGATTTCCCCTGGTACGAAGCTTTTGGCCTAGTCTGGGGGTGGGTCCTCCTAGCGAAAATTTTTGACAATTCACATGGACAAGTATTTTAACTCATATAAACCCTAATAATACATGTATAAGTTATTTTATCTCATGTATTATTGGTTGTTCAATTTTTTCAATGATTCTTATATTATGGATAAGGAAAGATGTTGGACATAAAAGAGACCTATCTACTATATGCATAATGTCTTTCAGTGAAAAGTAGTATGTGACTTGGTGTTGAGTAAATTTTTGCAAAGCCTTATATATGAGTTAAATGTCTCACCAAGTTTCTCTCTTTGGAACATTTCACCCTAAAAGCAGGATTGTCCTGAAAAATTTAAGTGTTGAGTGGTTTTTATCTTTTAATTGGATAAAATGCCTCAATAAATAAGATGGTTTCCATGGCATTACTAAACAAACGACTATATGCCTCAATAAATAGGATGCTTTCCATGGCATTACTAAACAACTTATAAGAGAGAGAGAGAGAGAGAGAGAGAGAGAGAGAAACAACAACTTGTGAGAGAGTTTTGGAGGGTGATTGTCTACTTATTATATCTATGCTAAAGGATAAGGATTTATGTGCTCCATGGGAGATCTTGCTGGAGTTTCTGTACTTAGGGAGCTACGATAACGCATCTCGCGCAGAGCTTCTTAAGTCGCAGGTGATCTCTCGGATTCTCAATGTGAGCATTACTTCATTTTTTTTTTCTTATATTTTGATTTTATCGTATTTGAATCTTTCACTGGTTGGTAGTTGATTGTAATATATGGTTATAGTAATTGGTTGAGTTACAGTTTGAGAATAATATCAATTTATATGAAAATACTGAACGAACTTGATCCGATCAAACTAATTCAAATTTAAGGTTTGTGATTGTATTACATACTATCCAGCTTACTTGCAGATTGAGTTTTGTAGTTTTAGATATATTATACTGCTGTTCTTGCTCCTTATTCATTGGCTAATGGGGAAAGTCAAATAACTTGATTAAATAATATCAGTGTATATTAAAATCTTGAATGAACTTATTCAGTATTGGTTTAATGTATTTAAGCCCTATTGATTTCGATATTAGTTTTGCTTTGAATTTGTCCACTAGATATCTTAGTAAGAAGGCAGTTTATTGTTAGATTGTCCTCGTCGTGAAACCAAAACCAAGTTGATAACCAGATGCGAGGAAACTTTCACATCCGATACCCTAGTAATTGTTTAATCATTGCTCCATCACTCTCTACCATGATTACATTGTAGATATATATATATATATATGCATTTATGTGTATCTTTGTGTATAGTGATAATTATGGTTGTAAATGTTGAAATCGACTTAGATACTACTGGTGAGGGAAAACCATGATGTACCCACATAGTTCAATCAATCAGATCATCAGATTATCTGCTTGTTTCCATTTTTGACTTAGATGAACATGATCTTATGACTGATTGTTGCTGCAATAGTGAGACTCTTGATACATGCACCATTACTTACGTGTGTGGATCTTCTGATCTTATTTCTAAGCAATTATTGATTGGGACATGCACCTATCAATGTGGGTTATCCTTCTAGCCTCTTGGATGAGCCATAACTTAGGAAGTGGTGTCCTTAAGTGCTACAAACTGTCTGATCAATCGAATTTCAACTGATATTTGATTAAATTAGTATATAGACGACTAGTAGCAGAATAGCTAGGAATAAAAATGATGCATAAATTAGGTTTTTGGCAGGAGGTGGTGCCCCTTAACTGCTTGGACTTTTTAATTTTTTAATTTTCTTTTTTTTACTTATTTGGCTGATGATGAATAGGATTTCTTCTGCCCGACCTAACAAATTGTAAAATTGAATTGCAATGATGATGGTTGTCACACGAGATGTTCATTGAATTGGAGCTGCGTGTAAACAAGCGGTTTGCTTGCAAAATTTTGTGACCGATGTATTTTGATCAAATTGTGAGGAAATTCTTATTTTTAATATGGAGTGGAGTGTTGCGCAGCCAAGAAAAAGCATAAGACTATGAAAGCATTCCATATTGGGAGTAGCTCCAATATGGAATGAAATAGAGGTGACTTGACTGAAATGGTTTTGGAATGATAATCCAGGGAGGACTGAGTGGGGAAAACTTGGTGGCTCCAAAAGGGTAAAATAATGGCTGAAGATTACATGGATGGAGTTGGTGAAAAAAAGGTTTGAAAACACACGGTTTAACTCAAGTTGTGGCTTTTGAACTTTGATAGACTGGGATGTTGGAACATGGTCCATTTTTGGCTGAACCCCAACTTCTTGGGGAAAGGTGTTATTGATGAAAATAAGTAATGATTATTGAATTTGATGCAGCTATTTTGCTTTTTCAATTTATATGGAAAGTGCATCTAGATTCTAGACAAGGTTTTAAATTTTGCTTGAGATTTCGCCGGGGGTGGGGGTGGGTGGGGTGGTGCTGGTGCCAAAATATTGTCAAATATCACCAAAATGGGGGAATATCGCCCCCATATTTCGTGTCGCCAGACCAGAAAATGGGGATATTTCGCCGGCATGCCGGTGAGATTTAAAACCTTGATTCTAGACCACCTAGTTTCTCTAGAGCCTTTAGCGAACCAATGAATGTAGTTTTCTGCTAGTTTATGGTGTTTTTCAACTTGTCTCTTATTTCTCTAGCATTAATTGTCATTTTCAGTTCAAATATATCCATATGACGAGAGTAGCTGAGATTTAGGATGTTGAGTTGGCTGGTGGAAAGACGAAGAAACGAGCATATCTGAGGCAGTCTATGAATCGCACCCATTGGAATAAAAATAAAGTTGGTTAAGATTCCTTGTAAAATGGAAGCCTATGAGGATGCCTGTGAGAAGTTGTGAGCTAGTGCAAGTTGAAGGATCAAAAAGAACAGGATGAAGGCTGGAAAGGACCTAGCTAGATGGAATTGGTTAGACATTATTTGAAGGCATATATTCCAACTGAAGATGATGACTGTACAAATTCAATTTGTTGACCCAAATAGTTTGGAATTAGCCTGAGGCATTCTGTTGTTTATTGTTGTTTCAATTCAAATGGTTATTCTCAATTTCATTACTATTAATCCTTAAACACATGTTGACTGTTTATGGCTCAAAATCATGTAAATTAACAACGACCAGTGTCTTGTATTGGTTAATGATAAGTGAATGGTGAAAGGAGAAAATTAAGGTGAACACTATTGATATCGAAACATGAAAATGAGAGAAATTGATGTGTTTTGCCATGTGACTTTTATGGAGGGCCTCTTTTGATATTCTTTATGTTTATTTCATCGGTATTTTTATCCAGTGTGAGATTCCTAACGATTTTCAGCCTTTCTAGGTTGTTATTGACCATTATTTCTGTATTGCTATGGCATGGTTTCACTTATTGGTCAAGTACTGGTTTGCACCAGCCTGCAATTCAAAAAAAAAAAAAAAAAAAAAAAATGGTATCTTTTGGTATTTGTACAGACCGGTTTGGACCGTCAGGCCCAAGTCGGTTTTTCTTCTTTCTACTCCTCTTTCTTCTTCTTCATCTTATCGTTATCATTATCGTTATTTATTCATTTGTTTATTATTATTGTTATTATTATCTGCAAGTTGAAACCGACTTAAAACTAAAGAATTTAAAAAAAAAAAAAAGTGAAAACAGAACCATTCCTGATCTAATCCGGTTGGTGCTTGGAACCATGAACTATGGCCTCCGACGAAGGTCACACTCACCAGTTCTTACGGACTTATTGGGCCTTATGTTCTCTTCACTTATTATGGTTAAGGAATTATAACAGCCCTTCCCTGTCTGGATTCTAACAAGGTAGCATGCATGACTAGTGTTTCCAACTTGATTGGAAACGTGTGTAAGTCATGTTTCATATTTCAAAGCGGAACGTCCTGCACCCTTGCCCAGGAAACAAATGCAGAACATCCTGGCACATTTGTAATTTAGTTTTTTTCGTGCTTTTTCCCCCTGAACTAGCTTGTGTCTAATTTGCTTACTCAGCATTAAACATCATTTGTTTGGTTTTGCAGAGCAATGCAAAAAGGACAAGGCTCGTGTTCTTGTGCACTGCATGTCAGGAAAAAATAGGTTTGTTCTGGTTACATGTGATGTTGATGTCTTAATTTCTTGTTTGAGAAAATTATCATTATACAATCATTAACAGGTCGTCAGCTATTGTAATAGCTTACTTAATGAAGTGCAAAGGATGGAGACTAGCAAAGAGTTACAAATGGGTGAAAGATCGAAGGCCATCTGTTGTTATCTCCAGGTTTGTATGCCCTGATGTATATCTACTCTTGCATTAGGAATAGAGGTTTAACATCAAGGTTTCAAGGACCGGCCTGGCCAGTATAACCGGTCCGGATTTTTTTTGTTTTGTTTTTTTTTTCAAATTTGTGAATTGCACTGCACGGTCCAGACCGGTCCCGTGACCAGTCTATTTTATTTTTATTTTTTTTGATTTCAAATTTTAAAGTGCATCCTTTTTTTTTTTTTGTACCGGCTCCAGACCGGTCCAGTCCCGAGCCTTTAAACCTTGTTTAACATAGGAGGTTGAGTTTTTAATTCATTGGTGAAAGAAATTTAATTTTAGGGGTTAGAGACTAAAAACGTAGGCTTTAGCTATCTCAAATAACTGAGCATGGAGAGAACTTTTAGAGATTGTATAGCGACAAGTGAACATCAGCATTGGTTAACCTATTGGAACTGTATAAACTTTTCCACTGTTGGTAGACTGAGAATGCAACATTATTGTTTTTTTTTTTTTTTTTTTGTGATGTGGAACCCCCGACCCCACTTAGTGGGGATAGGGTAAACCCCAGATACATGATCCCACCCACAAGGACCATATATCAGGTAAGCCTGGGGACTCGAACCTGGGACCTCTTGTTCCTGAGCTGGAGAGCTTGTCAGTTGATCACTTGTAAATGGGAGTAACCGGCAAAGAATCTAGCTCATACCCCAATGCTTTCTTCTACCTTCTAGCAAATTTGCATAGAGCTAACCTTGGCATGATGGTAGATGTCTATGCTAACACATCATCATGATGGGCTCCCTCAAGTTCTCAAACATCTAGAAACAAGTATATCGTAGGCCACATCTGTGCTAAGAATATACTTCTCTGCAAGCTATTATACTATCCCTTTAATTACTTGAAGATAAGTTGAAGCCTTTCATATTATCCTCATCTTTCTTCCTCCTATTATATCTATTTGGTAATATTGAACACCAAACAATAATATGATCCCTCATTACAGGCAGCCAATAGAAAAAAGTGTGTGCCATGTGTGCGGGTAATGGGTAAATGGTGAGGATTAGGTGCTTTGATACAGTTATTCTAGATTTGCGTATCGTACAATTATTTGTTTATTTATTTAGTTTTTGCTTCAATTGTTTCAGCTGGCAAGGGACTATTATTTAAATTTTACCTAGTTATTTATAGTGCTGGTTTGCTAATTGTTCTAGATTCTTAGATGATTGCAGTTCTCCCTGTGATACTGATATTTTATTAGCATTCTAATTAGATATATAAATTCTTTAGCATCATAGTTCCATGTGCATATTCCCGTTGGGGATTTTGTGATCGTTCATTTGATACTCTAGATGATCTTAACTGTTTAATCTGCGTTTTCTTTTGGACCACCGATCATTGCTTTTCTTATTTTCAAAATCAACAGATGTCAGTGTTGCCGGCCCCTTACACACAGATTTCAGTATTTTTGGTCCTAAATTTAAAGTTTCAATGCGTACAATCCCCCATTTTGACATTTTCTGTTCATGGTTTTAGCTGTTTACCAGCAGTTGCAGGAGTACGAGAAGAAAATCTTTGGCGCCGCTGAGAGCAGCCCAAACCTCCCGGTCTTTCCTGTTTCGGATGCACAATCATTTGGCTTTGGCTTCCAAAGATCGAATGATCTGGTTCCATTCCCGGCTTTCAACCAGCCCGTTGCCACCTCCATTTTTGACTGTACTGCTCTGAACATCTCTCCGCAAGAGCTTACATTTGGAGCCGGGCAGAGTGAGAAGAAACCTGATAACCCTTTTTGCGCCACCCCTCCCAATGGGAGCGATATCGCCATGGATGGTTCTTGACTCTTGGTGCTTTTTTTGTGGGATCAACTGTTGGTGAGAAGTCAGTGGCCAAATTCAACAAATTTATTTGAAATCTGTATATGCGGTGACAGGGATCGCCGTGTTTTCTTTTGAGATTCAGATTTGTACTTCTTTCTCTAGCAGAATACTTGTTCTGGGAATACAGTTTGTTTTTTGGCAGGAGTTATTCTATTGTTTATATGAGATGTTTAAACTGAAGGGTTTGTGTTATAGCTTCATGAATTTTATTGTTGTGCCATCAAATTAGACACCTTTATATAAATGTATATACAGCCCAGCTCTTGCTATTTCTGCCAATCTCCTGGGAAGTCTTTGCCTTATGTTTCTCTTTAGAATCTAGGGTTGTCAACGAGCCGAGCTAGCTTGGCTCAGGCTCGGGTTTGGCTGGTTTGAGCCGAGTTTGAGCTCTAAAATTAAGCTTGTGAGCCGAGCCTGAGCTCGAAAAAAAGCTCATTATTTTAACGAGTTTGAGCTGAGCTTGGGTAGGTTCGGCTCGGTTAAAGCTTGACTCGGTTTGAATATGTGATTATACGTTCATATTTTTATATCTTATATTATGTATTAATATTAAACACACATGTTAACATATTATATTACATATAATAATAGGTATCAACTATAATTTTGATACAATTGTATCTAAGATTTTTTATGACGTCGATTTTTTATAAGCCGAACTTTTTGCAAGCCGGGCTTTTACGAGCCTGAACCGAGTTGGGCAAAGCTCGGAGCCTAAAATTTTTTAATGAGCCTGAGCCGAGCTTAAACTTTGCTAGAGATTTATGAGCCTGAGCTGAGCTGGACAAAGCTCGGATTGGCTCGGCTCGTTTACAACCCTACTTTAGATGTTCTATGTGATTGTGGTCCGTCGTGATGGGCCGGACCAAGTCAACTCAGTCCAGCCCAGTCAAAAAGGTCCTTGGCCCACCCGGGACCTGATCTGGGCCTTATCTGATTATAATGGGCCGGCCTATCACTTACTTCGATAGGCAAATAAGAACCAAATTACGAAGGAATATTAACAAATTAAAAGTATTACAATTGCAAGTTTATGCAACTTAGTAATTAGGGCTGTAAAAGAGCCACTTTGCCCAGCTCGTAAACCTTAAGCAAGGCTAAGGCTTGTTAAAAAATTTATGGCTCGGGCTTGGCTCAGACTCAACTCACAAAAGCTTGGTTCACAAAAGAGCTTAGTTTAATCCAAGCTCGGTTCATGCACATTAAGATAATAAGCTTATTTTGGGCTCAAGTTTGGCTCACGAGCCTAATTATAGAGCTCAAGCTTGGCTCATACGTCGGCTCATTGACAATCCTAATAATAATGCATTTAAATGAAAAAATAATAATAATAACACGCACAATAAACATTAGATAACTTGGTTGGATCTTATTGAGATGGATCAAGGAAGGGACTTCCGGTCTAAATTACTTGAGAATTTGAGCCCAACCCAGCCGAAATACAGTTTGGGCTAACCGGACCCTGGGCTGACCCGTCCAAACATGCAGCATTACGTATCAGCTATATGGTGCCAGGACAAGAAGAATAATTATTGATCTGTTTGTGCTTACTGTTTGAGCAAATAAGGGATTATCCGCTAATCATGAAGATTATTAAGGTTAATCCTCCTGGATTTCCAAAATCTAAATCCAACACTTACGCTAAATCGAAAAAAAAGGTTCAAAGTACCAAGACACAACTCAAGTTCAATGAACCTGGTCATCTAACAAAGATACAATGAACCTGGACACACTCCTCCATCTTGTCACACCATCCCTTCAAGTAGATGACATGGCAGACGAAAAGTTTATAGTGGATGATATTACTACCATCCACATCAGCATTAAGCTTGAAGGACCGACTTGTCCGCCATCGTCACTGCCTATAGGTCCCACCCCGACATGTGGGACCCACACACACTCTCTCTCTATTCTCTCCTGTGTACTTCCATTTTCTAACTTGTACTGCAACCGGTCAAGGTCCAACGGCTCCCCGTTAACTTTCACGCCAACGGATCACCCAAAGTCGACGGAGATGAAACACAGCCGTTGATAAAAACGGCGTTATAACGTTCGTTTCCTCATTTTTGTCGGCTTTTTGGTTTTGTCGTGTAGCTAATACTCTCTCTCTCTAAACATCCTGTCGACATTAATATGACATGACTACCCTCGGCCATCTAAGACTACTCCCTATATACACCAGACAACCTTACTTTATCTTTCTCTTCATATTCTCTCTGAAAGAAACAAAAAAGAACAGAAAAAGGGGAGAAAAACTAACCAAAAAGGCAAAGCAAGAAGAGCTGCAGTCCTTTTTCCGGCGTACGATGGCGAAGATTCCTGCCCGGTTCAAGCGAGTCTCCGACTTGTTCGACAAGGCAGCTCGGTCTCGCCCCTGCGACGACAGCAGCGGGAGCGATCACGTCGAGGAGAGCATGACCGATTTATCAGATCTCGTCGACTCGTTCTTAGAAAGAGATGAAGCAGATCATGAAAATGAACGAGAAGAGTCGAAGAAGTTCGATCGTGAGAGCTACTGTTCCAATTCTGAGACCAAGGAAACGCTACAGAGATTGCTAGGGTTCAACGCGTTGCACGGAGAAGACGAAGACGTCGCCGTCAAGAGATCTATTCATGACGAGATCGAACTCGCTTGCCGAGTCATCGGAAACAGCTCGTCGGAAGGGTTGAAGCGTCGATTGATGAGTTATTTACGCGAGAGAGGCTTCGATGCAGGTAAAAAAAAATAATTCTTTTTTTTTTTTATTGAAAATCTAGTCCTTATAGCTAACGTACGCCGTGAGCGTGCGGGTGAGAACGATAAGAACGAGAGGGAAGAAAGAACCATGCGTTTCTGCGCCCTTTCCAGGAATCACTCGGGGCTGAAATACGTGTATGGACTAGATTTAATTAAAATTTTGAATTCCAGATTTGGGTACCCCAGGAAAGACGCTTCAGTCTAGGCTTAATTCGGTACAACTCTGCTGTACAGAATTGAATTACAGCACCAGTTTCATCACCTTATATCACGCAATCTGACATAAAGCTGCCAGCTATTTTCTGATTCCTTTACATTGGAATTCGAAATCAACAACGTTGGAATCCGTAGTAGCTTTATAACGATAGGTTGCGACGCTTCTCATATTTTTACAGCGTACGTTAGCACGTGCTTGGTGTAGTTTACGATACGGCGTACATTAGCATTTTCAGGTGTCATCGTACTATATGTGATGTTTTCAGGGCTCTGCAAGTCCCGGTGGGAGCAAACCGGTCGGTACCCGGCCGGAGATTACGAATACATCGACGTTAAAGTCGCCGGAACTCGGTACGTGGTGGAGATTTCCTTTTCGGGGGAGTTTACGATCGCTCGTCCAACGAATAGTTACCTCTCGTTGTACGAAATGCTTCCGGCGATATTCGTCGGTAAACCGGAGGAGATGAAGCAGGTGGTGAGGCTAATGTGCGCTGCAACTAAAGAGTCCTTGAAGAGCCGGGACATGTACGTTCCACCATGGAGGAGAAACGGGTACATGCAGGCGAAGTGGTTCGGGTCTTATAAGCGGACGACTAGTGAGATTCCGGCGGGAAATGCCGCCGCTGTTTTGAATGAGAAACCGTCGGTGGGAGGAGGCGAGATGTCGCCGGCGATGTTTCATTACTGTAGAAATGAGTTCGGGAGAAAGGGTGGTCTGAAAGTAGGGAACTTGGCGGCGGCGCTTAATGGCACTCCTTTGTAATTAAGTTGTTCATTTGTGGCAAAGAATTATAATAACTGGTTTTGTTTTTCTATGGGTAGTAATGATTGAATGTGGGTGCCCACACTGCATGTAAACGTGTACGTGGGATCTCTTAGCCTTTTTTTTTTTTCTTTAATTATTTAAAAGAATCTTCCTTGAATGATTATATTTAACATCATATTTTATTTACAGAAAATAATTTCTCCAATATTCTAGATTAAAAAAAATGATGATTTTTTTTTTAAATGATTGGATGATATCCAGTTTTAGAAATGTTGCAGTATAATTTATAAGGGATTTATATCTACTCCAAACTAACATATAGAACGGGCAATATATATTTCAAAATATCTTATATAATATATTAAAAAAATACGATTTTCTCTCTCTCCATACACCTTTTCTCAAAATTTACCTGATTTTTTTTCAATAAGACACGTGTCAAATTTTCCTTTATCTAAAGTATTCACGATTTACCTCTATATTCTCTTCCACGTACTAAATGGTTTTGCGATTTCTCTCTTAATCATTTGGCTATGTGATTTCTCTTTTTCCACGCACGGTTTCTCAAAATATACCTGATTTTTCTCAACAAGACACATGGCAACTTGTCCTTTATCTAAAATTTTCATAATTTAACCTTGTTTTATCCGATACGTATGAATGGTTTTGCGATTTCTCTATCTCAATCATTTGTTTTCGTGATTTCTCTCTCCCCATGCACGGTTTCTCAAAATTTACTTGATTTTTCTCAATAAGACACATGTCAACCTCTCCTTTATCTAAAGTTTTCATGATGTACCCTTGTATTCTCTAAAACGTATTAAATGCTTTTGCTATTTCTCTCTTAATCATTTAGCTTTGCTATTTCTCTCTCCCCACGCACGGTTTTTCAAAATTTACCTGATTTTTCTCAATAAGACACATGTCAACCTCTCCGTTTATTTAAAAATTTCATAATTTATCTATGTTTCCTCTTACACGTATTAAATGCTTTTGTCATTTCTCTTTCTTTCTCTCTCAATCATGTCTCTACGATTTCTCTCTCCCCACATATGGTTTCTCAAAATTTACCTAATTTTTCTCAATAAGACACATGCCAACCTCTCCTTTATCTAAAGTTTTCATGATTAACCATTGTTTTCTCTAACACGTATTAAATGCTTTTGCAATCTCTCTCACAATCATTTGTCTCACACGCGTTAAATCTTTCAAACATTTAAGGTCAAAATACACTGTTAAAATGACTCTCTCTCTCTCTCTCTCTCTCTCTCTCTCTCTCACACACACACACACACAAATAATCTCCCAAAGCATTCAAATATACTAATGATCTTTCAACCTTCTTTATTTCCTAGTCTCCTAAAATCTTTCCATCTCTTCATAAAATTTATCACTAATATTAATGAGTTGCGTGTGCAATACTGCACGTTGATAAATATCTAGATCCTGTTAACCGTTTATATTTTTTTTTCCACGTCATTTTTTTTATAATTGAAATGAGGTGGGAACAATTATTTTGAAAAATTAACCATTGCCTCTTAGAATAAACCAAAAGACAATTTTATCCTTAATTATATTTAATACTTTATCATACTAAAGATTATTTTCGAAAAAAAAAAAAGAATCTTAGCATGCTTTACTATACACCCTTTCCCTTTATAGTATAAATTAGCTCTCTTAACATAAATAAAATCTCACTCTTATTAATCAAGTCTCTCAATCACAAATGTCTCTCTCCAAAGATTCTTTCTCATTATTTTTGATTCCTAAAATCTCTACTCATTTTCTATCTCTTCTTAATTAAATCTCTCTTTCTTAAATGTCTTTCTTCCAAACCTCTCATTAATTTTGTTCCTAAGATGTCTTCCCATTCTCTATTGTGAACCTGAGTCATTATCTTAATCCATTTACCCATGCGTGCACAATAAGGGTGTCAATTGGCTTGGGTTTTTTTTTTTTTCATTTTGGTTTGGTTATGGTTTAGAAAACAAAAAACCGAATTATTTGGTTTGGTTTTCGGCTAAGGCTTTGACTAAACCGAACTGAAAAAGCAAAAGTAGATTATATATATGTACATACATACATGTATATATGTGTTTTATATAGAAAATAGTATTAATTCTGTCAAATAGAATCGGAAACCGAATTTTCAGTTTCTATTTCAGTTTGGTTCTGTTTTCGTTTTTATTCATTATACTTTAGTTTGGTTTTCAGTTTTCTAAATCGGTTTCTATTTCAATTTGATTCGGTTTTCAGTTTAATGTAATGTAATTCGGGTTGGTTTAGGTTTGACCACTAAACCGAATCAAACCGACCAAATTACATCCCTAAATTATCATCCCCCAAGCATAAAATCTGTCACATACAGAAACTCATAGCAGCAGAATATTATCAAGAGAGAAACAATTCCAAAAGAGGCACCAGAGTATCCTATGTGTAAGATTTCCAATAGTACAAAAGTCCCTGGCCAGAAGGTCCCATCCAAAAGCATCACCATAGTATCACACCTTGCAAAAACCTACTTTAAGCTAGACAGTGATATAAGGGAGGAGAGGGAGTGGAGTTCAGATATTGTGAGGGAACATCAAAATATCCACTTTTTGGAAGGAATTGATTTTGGTTGAAGCTTTGTTTTGTCTGGGATTCTTACTGGAAAAAGGCCAAGAAACATCCAAGAATTACTTTCTGACATTTCAAAGATGAGAGGCAGAAAAACAATTCAATTCAGTGGATACTATATTGAGGAAATTGATTCGTCTCTTACATCCAAATGAAAATCCAACCACAGAAGGAGAAAGAAAAGCACACACACACACACATATATATATACACAAGCAGTGGGATAAAGGCGTGGGAATGTGGGGGCTCTATTGTCTCTTTTCTTAACCTTTTGGGATAGCTCCCCCCCTCCAAGGGATTTGTGACAAAAAATTCCAAACATGAAATCCCTTTCCATTTTTGTTCTTCATGCATTCAGCAGGAGTCTTTTACTTCCTTATGATAACTTATTTGTCAGTAATAAGTAGAGCTATGACATAAATTTCCTATCTAAAGAACATAAATTGAATGAAAAAAGGAATATTCCTTTCCTTGGGGTAAGAGTTTTTTATGTAATTTAGGACTGCCTTAATTTTGTTTCTTAAGTGTCAGAAATTACCAATTCTCTATGTAAGCTTCATAATCAGACAGAATACCATGGGAAAATCAATTTTTTCCCAAATAAAAGAATATAAGAGTAATACTAGCATTGACTTCATATATAGAATAACCAGTTGAAGTTTCTAGGCAGTGCTTAATTCATAGATTATCACCTATTTGCTGCTTAGGAAAAGTTCAGGCAACCAAAATCTTTTTTTTTTTTTTTTTCTCTCATTTGTTTAATTCATAACTATAAAGGTATCCAAATATGCTTCAAAATTATTTCAAACTGAAAACAGAGCACTGAAATAGGATTTCAAACCTGAATGAAAATTTCACTTAAACCCTACAAACTTCTCTTCTCATTTTACTTCCGATCCAGTGTAGAATACATTCTCTTTTGTTTGGTTCATATATAATACCTTTACCTTTTCTAAATAACATCTTACATTCATGTCATAAGTAAATAGTTCAGTTACTGGCACTTTAGCGCCTGATATGATACCTAGTCTCAACTGGGTCACTACATCTTACTAAGCACATGCCTAGATCCCATGCAGGTGCTAGGGTTACCAGGCAAACTTGAACAACACGGAATTATAGATTGATTGCGGTTTAGTTAAACAGATATAGATGAGATGGTAATGGAAATAGCATAGTTGTTAAAATTTGCATGCAAATTCAAATGAGGATGGGAATATGATCAGCAATCCTTGTCTCAAAAGTAGGATACTTCAATAGCATGCAAGAAAGCTTGACTCAGTTCAGCATCTGCATTGGTTTACATTACTTTATTTTCTTATGGGCTCAGCTACTCAAGGCAGAATTTGTAAGAACTGATAAGACAATATGAAACACAAACATGTTTCTTTTCTTTTCCCCCGGTTCTTATTATTGTTTCCCCCATTTTTCTGTTATCTTGCATTTCCAAAGCTGAACAACGCATTTTGAAGAAAATTTTGGCACTCATGCAAGGAGACATGGGTCTCATCTAGGCATGGTTTCAGGTTTCGGCCGAAACCGATACGACTCTACCAAGTCGTATCGGTTTTGAGGGGGACCGATACGATGTGGTCCCCCGATGTATACAAAATTACAAAAACCTATTGTATCGGCCGATAAAATGATACATATCGGTCCAATCGGTCTTGCACTGGTCGTATCGGCCGAAACAGAAACAAATAGGATACAACTTGCCGAGTAGTATTGCGGAATCGGCTGAGTCGCTGATATGAGTCAGTGAATCGGGGAAGACAGGACTCGAATTATGTAATTAACCCTTTATTCTCATTGTTTTGAGTTCCCTCTCCATTGCTATTCTCATTGTTTTGAGTTCCCTCTCCATTGCACAGACAAGTTAAGACCTAAGCATCCACTACATAAAAATCAAAGCTTTGTGGCAGAAATCTTCGAAACAAAGAGAAATCTCCAAGATTTGGGTCTTTTTTGTTCGTGCATCACTGTGAGTTTTCTTCAAATTTTCCAATGTAAATTCTTGCTTTCTTGTTCATTTCATTCAATCTATATGTTTAGGACATTCCTTGGGTGATCTTAAACACTTACATGTAAGATTTGAAAAGATTTTGGGGTTTTCTATTATGAATCATGATAATTTATATGCAATATGGATTTCTATTATTAATCATGATACTTTATATGCACTACGCAGTGCGTGATAAACTGATAATACTAAGCTTCTTAAATATTATTTATGGTTTGTCCGCATTGAGATTGCAAATTATTCATGCTTTATTTAGTTTTAATGTTCATTTTCTCTTGTTTCAATTAAAACAATAATTTATATATTTTTTTATTTTTTGCTGATTATTAAATATTTCTTAAAGTTGTTTTGGCTTCGTAGTGGTCTCTATCAGCCGATACGATTCGGTTTTGGATTGGGCCGAAACCCGATACGAAACCGATACCTTAAACCTTGTCTAGGAGTTCTTGTTATCCAAAAAGTCAATCCAATCAGCTGATCTTAACCGTTCGAAATATCCATTAGTCATATGGTTAGAATCATGAAATGGTTTTTTTTTTTAAATATTTTCCTTACAAGAAAGATTTTGTAGGTGAAACACATCAAAGTGTGGGTTTATGCCGTGCCATGTATAGAACTTATCAAGATATTTGTTCCAAGAATCAAACTGTTGACACTAAGGCCTTTTCTTTCACATTCTTTTCCAACAAAATTGACAAATACTCAAATAAAAGACACTCAAGTTTTACATTATTTCTTCATGAGAAACAAAAAAGCCTCAACAGTTGTCTGCGTCTTATACATTAATTTGCTACATACATCTTTAGTAACTGTAATTTTTTTTCTCACCTGGTAACATATTGGATGTCTGTATGTGCTCTCAACCATTCAAGCACCTTCGCACCCTCTAGGATTTCTTGCACCTATGAAGTTTTAAATGATGTTATTCAATATCATGCACTCTATGTAATAATTGACAACTAGATCTTATGATGTTGGTTAATGCCAGTTCAATCAGATGCCCATCACCCAAAAGTTAGTTTTTTTTTTTCTTTAACCTAAAAGTTAGTTATTATTACCTTTTATACAAGGAAACAGTAACTGGATATTCTGGCTGTTGATAAAAGGTATGAATCATGATGGGAAAGAAACATAAGACATGACAATAGCAAGTAGCTGGAGACAATATTTGAATAGGATTCAAACATTCTAACCTGTTCCCTCACGCGCTCCTCATCATAATCTTGCTTATTGCGTTTGAATTCAGTGATGGAGTTCTCCACCTCTTTGATAAGATCCTCTGTCGGATACTGCAATGGGATCAAAATATGAGAAGAAACAGAACATTGTTATAACGAGGCTGGTGCATTAGTAACTTTGTAGTTAAGTCAAGCCTTACAACTTAAATTTTGCAAAAGCAAATCTTAACCCATTCAATCTGAATCCTTTTTGAAAAGAATCCTATGATTTTTATTCGACTCTTTTATCTTTCGAATCTTACAATAGAGTCGAAGCTTCAGCCAAATCAATGAAGTCTATTTTGCAGCATACTTGTGGTTTTCAAGATAAAAGTGTTGCAAGAGAGCTTTTTAGGTCCATTAATAGTGTTTTTTTTTGGGTATTTATATATATATATATATACTACATTTAATGGGAAAGGACTGCTTCGGGATACTCAAAATATGACAGAATAAATAAGGATGGAGGAACATGATTCATGTTGCCAACCCCAACTATTTGGGATAAGGCATTTTGTTATTATTGTTGTTGTTGCTGGTGTTGTTGTATAAGTGGGTATTATGAAGGGACATGTGAAGAAAAACTGATTTCATTGAAATCTTAATGATTACAAAGAGACCCTAAGTAAGGTTTATATAGAAAATGACAGAAATAAATAAAGAAACAAAACCAAAGCTTACACGATCATATCTAATCAAATCTCTCAAATTTGTTAATTTTTTCAATCAGATCTCCAATCATGCATCTTCAAATCTCCCAAATCTGCTAATTCTTCAATCAGATCTCCTCCAATCATGCATTTTGTTATCTTGGAGAGATTCACATGATATTGTATATCTCACACGTATTGTAGCTGTATGCACTCCTTTTGATACTTCTCTATATGCATAAGTTTGATTATGATAATTGTATTAAGCTTGTCGATCGCCAAATCGCCATTCTCTTGCCATTGTCACTATTAAAGTGTGTGAAGAGAGAAAACAATACGGGCCTCAATGGGCCAGACCTCGATGAGTCAATAGAAGGCATAATCTCAATGGGTAAGAGCCTCAATGGGTTGAATAGCCACTTAGGCAATAAAATGGGCCTCTTAGGGTCAGTGGCTCCATAAACTTGCCTATGATCATTGTCAAAAGGGTCACGGGCCTTAAAAAATGGCCTCTTTGGGAAAATGGCTCCATGAACTTACCTATGAACATTATCAAAGGGGTCATGGGCCTTAAAAGTGGATCATCGTGATCTTACGTCTGGTCTCGCCAAAAGGGATCACGAGTCATGAAGTGGGCCTTTATGGGCCAAACAAGTGTGCTCCTCTTTTTTCTTTTTTTCTTTTCTTTTTTTTTTTTTGTCACACTTTTTTTTCTCTCTTCAACCTATCAACATGATAACAAGAAAGGCTTCAAAGCATGGGATGAAAACAAGTGGACATTTAAGAAGAGAGAAGTTCTACAGCAAAAACCCTATGGAGGCCATTACAAATGCTTTACATAATCAGGAGTGGATAAGCCTCAAGAAGCACTAAGGTTTCAAAATATCATCTTTATGGCACCATGCTTACACGAATA
>JAUPMG010000005.1:2194451-2215985 GCA_031762675.1 Pachysandra terminalis
GCCTTGACCCTAAATCTCACTCGTTGGTAACAAGTAGATCATTGCTGGCCTTAACCCTAAATCTCACTCATTCCATCATACAGCACTATGAGCTATCCATAGGACATCCAAACCCTCACTAGGAATCTACACAAGGTACTGTTCCGTGTAATTGCACTCGAACGCAACTCACTGTGCTCAGAAGCACAACTATGAACAATCCATTCCGATCGATCGACAGTAGATCGATCGACTTTACTGATCGATCGATCGACTTTGGCGATTAATCGACAATCCTACAGACAGTTACTGAATCACTGCTCTGTTCTGCTCTGTTTTACTGGTTTCTTATAATCAGGGTTCTAACAGAGATTCAATCCAATGTTTCTGGGTAAACCAACACTATCTAATCATTCGAACATCAAAACCCATATGGAAATCATTTCAAATGAAGTGTATGCGTTCAAATCGAATAAGAGATAAATTCTGTAATTTCATAAGAACCGAAATACTTTGATGCAGAAATTCTTCTCATACAATTATACCATCATAACAAGGATATATATATATATATATATCAAATAAGATCAATCATATTCTTTCTAAATCCAACAAAGGATGTTCTCACAGTTTAAATCATGATTCCAGCCAATAAAAGAACAAGTTCAATCGAAGTATAAAACAAGGTACCATGTACATCATAAGACCAGAAAACTAGATGATCTACTTACCTTAAGATTATGATGATCACATGGCAAAACGAAAGTATATAGCAGGTGCTCCTCCTCTTCTTAATCACGTGATCTTCACTACAATACAAACCCAGAAAAACCAGAAAAATCCGGTTCCTTCTCTTCTTCCTCAAACCCTCTAACCTTCCTCTTCCCTTATCTTGATTTGAACGAACCAAACAGAATGAGTGATGTGGGGATATCTCTCCCTACTTTCTCTCCCTCAAACACTCAGGATTAAGCCACCTCACATCCACGTTCTCAACCTCTTCCACAGAACCAGTTCAACGGTGCGTTGAACCAATTCAAACTAAAACGTTAATTACACTAGTTACCCCTACATAAAAATAATTACAAGCTAACCCCTAGATTAATTAATAGTATTAAAATTACACCCTAAGTCTAATTAATAATATCGAATACACCTTATGTCTAAATACTAATTAAAAAATCAATTAAATTAAAGAGTTTTAAAAAAGGCAGAAATTCCCTCAAGGGTTTTGGGTCACTACAACTTTTTCCCAACTGTTTGAACGCACGACAGTGCGCTGAACTGGTCTCTGCAATGTGGCCTGGGACGTGGAGAAGTGGGAGAGAAATTTGGGAAATGCTCCCTATTTCTCTAACTCACTCATCCTTCCCTGTATTAGATATCGAGACTGAGAACTTGAGAGAAGAAGATTGAAGCTGTATTAGAGGATTGTGAGAGAGACTGAGAGTGAGACGTTGACCCTGAAACTCTGTTTCAGAAAGGAGGAAGAGAAGTTAGCAAGTGAAGTGTTGTCCATTCGTTAGCCTTCACGCACGATAGAAGCATTGTAAGTAGCTTATCTGGTTTCAATCTTTGTTGTTATGAATGATGCTATGATTGATTTTGTGATTGAAATATGAATTTTGGATTAGCATGATTGATCATTGTGTTTTTCGAAGATTTACATATTTAATCTAGAAGAACTTGTATTCTGCATGTATGAGCACGAAGAACTAATGATTTAACTATTATTCACCTTGGAATTGATTTGAAGTATATGGTTAGCCTATTCTCTGTATCTTGAATTCTTCAGTTTCATGATCAGATTTCCTTTTTGAGATTATATCCGAAATGCATGAGACCCTATGTCATTTATGTAATGGTTTATAACGTTTTCAATATGATTATAGTTATATGATTTAGATGGGAATTAACAAAGATATCCTACTGAAAGTCCATGAGAATTGATTTGGTGTTATGAGGAAACAGAACAGAGATCTGTGTACTGCACTTTGCGATCAAGTGCATTGCGATCGAGCGCAGATCAGTGCGATCGAACACAATTGTACAGAGACAGAAACCTAGTGTGAAACAGTGTGAGGGTTTGGATGTCTTTTGGTTTGGGCTTAATGTTGATTCATGATGGGATCAAGTTGGGTCTAGGGTTGAGTACCAGTAATGACTGAAACTTACTTGTTGTCCTTAGCATGTGCTAACCAATTAGACACACTCCTCAATTGGTTTACACTTAGGAAAGAAATGGTGAACACTATTTTATGTTTAGTTGTTACTTGCATCATATGAATGTGTATGATGAGTCCCAGTGGATTATTCACGTGTATGGGCGAGTGAATAGCTTCTAAGGAGATCTATCATCCATATCCCATAGGAGAGTACATTCATACTGTGTTCATATGAAATGTTAAGTGTGCCCGGTTAGTGGGAAATAATAGGTTGCCTAGTCCTGTGGGTTGAAAGGCCTACGAAATAAGTTATGAATCATAGTTGATTTATAAGGTCGACTGGAACTTGAGTATTATACACTATTAAATCAACATATAGTGGATTTCGAAACATGGGTTAGCACCCGGATCGGAGATGAGACTACCAGATGTTCCTGGGACACAGGTCCCGAAACCTTTTTGGAAGCTGCAATGAGGGACACTTAATATATCATGTAAACATATGCATAATTCACATCACATTGCATTTCTTGTTTGAGCATACATTAGGTCATTTGATTGTTCATTCTTGCATCATATTCGTGTCATAACATCTGTTATCTATTCCTGTTATTATTACTCTTTATCCGGATTTTTGATCATTCATGATCATGTGGATGGTGGCTGGATCATGCTTGTTGAGTATTCCAAACTCACACAACTTTCATGTTGCAGGTCGGTTTTGAGATGACTGGACGCTACAGTTTTCTTTACAGTTTATCTAGCTATTTTTGTTGTAATAAATTTGGAACCATGTTCATTTGGATTATTCATGTGAGGCTCTTCTGTAACCATTTTATTTATTTATTTAAATCTTGGTATGTACTTCCACAACTCTGAGTAGATAAAATAAAGCTTATGTTTATTTTATCTCTTTTATTTATTCTTTTGGTAATGATATGGCAATCTGCAGTCTAGAAATGGATCCCGAAAGTCTTACCTCATGATCCGTGCCATTCCACCTAGGGATCCGTATTACGAGATCTGGGGTGTGACAAGGGGTAAAATAGGTATTATAAAAATATTATTAAAATTTATAAATAACATTTATCTAAGTACTTATGAAAGTTTTAAGGGTAAAATAGATATCTTAAAAATATTACTAAAGTTGTGAAATATCTTAACGCATAAGAGCTTGGGAGAAGCTACCGTCAACCACTTTTCCTTATGGATAGCCTTCCTCTACTGTTTATGGGTTAACACTAACCCATAAGCGCTACCAAACACATACTTAGTTTTAAAGAAATGCTTATATAAGCTATTAGTTACAGTAAGTACTTATAGAAGCAAGGCAAATGCAGCCAAAGCATTTAGTAAACATATCTCTAAGAAATAATTCCAATTGAAGCAATTGCTTCCCTACTTTTCCAAATTGCTTTTGCAAAATCAATTTAGTCGCTTAAGTGACATTTTTAATGAGACTATTTTATCCTCATATTATTTTATAATATCCATTTTATCCCTTCTTATCATCTAAACTTAAAAGCAATTCTTAAATAAAGATTTATTAAAATCCAAATTGTTGTAAATGAGATGAAGGCTGCATTTGCCCCGGCTTGTGCTTATAGATAAGCACTCATTGGATAAGTTGCTCAAAGGGAGCACTTATCCAGAGCAACAATAAATTGCTTATTTGAAAAAAAAAAAATAACGTTTAATAAATACATTTATGTAATTATTTATGAAAGTTTAAGGGTAAAATAAGTATTATAAAAATATTATTAAAGTTTAAAAATAACATGTGTTTAAGTGATTATGAAACCTTAGGAGTAAAATAGGTAATTTAAAAATATTACTAAAGTTTTAAACTAGCTCAAGGCAAGCTTGGACTAGCTTAAGGCAAGCTTGGAAAAAGCTACTCAACAACCCAGTGTAGTTGGTCTAGTGGTTGGGCACTAGATCCCAAAGTGGTTGTCTTGAGTGGAGGTGAAAGATCTCGAATTTGAGTCCCAACACCTTGGAAAAATTCTTGGGCCAACAATTTACCAATGCCCACCCGTCACTACAGTGATTAATCTCTTGGTTGTCAGTTTTGGGGAGACACTGGTCCTGGACAAAAAAAAAAAAAAAGAAAAGAAAAAAGCTACTCAACAGCTTCTCCTTATGAATAGCCTCGGTCAACTGCTTATGGATATATTTCATTTTAAAAAGTGCTTATATAAGATATAAGAAGCAAAATACTTATAGAAGCGAATCCAATCGCAGCTAAAGGTTTATATTCTGTTTTTTTTCGGCCAGGCTTGTCTTTCTTTTTTGCTTTTGAGGTTTAGCAGTTATCTAAGTTTTTTCCTTTTTCTTTTTTACGGTTTAGTACTTTTTAGGAACTTAAAATTTTAGTATTTTTCAAGAACCTAAAATTTTAGTATTTGTAATTTAAGAATCATCTTCTAACTATTTTTCAATGGGTTATCGATTTCTACCCATATATGGGGTTGGATGGAGTTGCAGAAAGTTTAAGCTTTGAATATTGTTTCCATCTTAAAGACTTTAAATTTTGATTAGATCTTTATGCAAATCAGTTCAAGATTTCAAATCTCCAATGCCAAGAACCTTGTGTCCCCATCAGGAAAGGAACTCAAAACTCAAACTCATTCTAGTAAAAAATGAATCAGATAGCAGAAATTTTCTGCCAAGCACAGAATGATCGGGAAAATTTATAGGGTTTTATGTTATGTAGGCACCAATAGACGCAAGTTGCAGGAGATTCATAGCAGCTTGCCTGGAAGGTGACCTTTTATGTTTTTATGAGAGAAGGGTCTCTTAAAATGGCAAAAACTTACGCCATCTACCTCTTCCTCCCTTCTCTTTCTCTTAGAATCAATGAAGAACGAAAATCGTAAAAAACGAAAAAAGTGTAAGAAGTTCGGTAAGCAGATATATCGACTGAGATTCAGAGAAATCTCACAACAACCGGCCAGTAAACTTCTCTTTCGTTTAATTGATTTAGCTACAGCCGCTTTGGCAATTCAAGAAAAGAGCAGATCTGATGGATTTGATATCCATCCACGCCGTTCTCTTGGTACATGTAGCCACAAACAAGATCTGAGAGAGAGAGAGAGAGATGATGATGAAGCGTAGATGAGGAGATCGAGTATACCTTTAAGATCTAAGCAGAACTTAAAAACACAAACGTATCAAACCCTAACGAAACAATGGGCAAAGAAAGGGTGATGAGAGAGCTCTGATGAATCAAGAACAGATGAAGAGAACAATTACAGCTAGAAGAACTAAGCAGAGATACCTTGAAAACATATATATATATATATATATATATATCAAACCCTAACCCTAGAAAGAAGAACAAAAGAGGGACGGCGATAGAAACTCAAGGGGACAGCGAGGATTATATAGTGCAGGACGAAGGTCAAGATTGGTTAGCGAGAAAGGGGGAAGTCTATGGGCTGCATCTTGAAGATTCAAAATTAAGTTTTCAAGGCCCGAAATAGACGCGGCAAAATCTCAAAATTTGGTAACTCAATTTTAGAGCAGGCAATTTTCGAACCGATCCGTCAACCCGCCTGAATACAATCTGATTAAACGGGTTTAGATTGATCCGTTTATTTATTGTGTTGGATTTGGATTTAGATTTTTTAATCCGTCTGTAAACGGGTCAATCTAACCCTAACCCACTAAACCCATTGGATACCCATTTAAATGATATTTATAATTTATAAATATTTTAAAAATTATTTCCAGATTAAAAATCTCTTTTTTATTGCTTTGCAAAGGAATCATGTTTATTAAATAGCTTTCTAATATTATTACAATTTTGTTTTAATTTAAAATTTAAAATTAATTAATTAATTAAATAAAAAATAAACAGGTAAACGGATTCAACCCGTTCCTTGACAGGTTGGATTCAGTTCCATGATTTCCCGACTCTCTCTCAAGTAATCGGATCAAACCTAACACAACCTGTTTACGGATCAAACCTAACACACAAGGATGCTGAGCAATCAAAACTGCATCAAACCCATTTGTAATTTGGTAGGCTCCATCCCCAAACTGTGTACTATAATGTTAAGAGATGCAAGTATAAAGCAGGCACATAATTATCATTTCCTCAATGCCACGGTTGGCAAAATGAATGCTATTCTTCCATTCCAGTCAAATTGCATGAATCTACTGGTACAAAAACGGCCAAAATCTGGAGCTTCTACATATCGCATTTTGGAAGCACAACCTGCCACGAAAGAGGCGATTGGAGTTAAGACAACTTGCTCATAGTTCATGGTATATAAAGGACACTCATGCTAAACTTTGATAACACACACACACACGTGCATGCTAGGATGATCCTACTCATTTATCTTGATAAGATAGTTGTGGTTATGCATTCGGCTAATTTTAGACCTAGGTGATCTCCCAGAATGGATCAATCAAATAGAGTGATCTCCCTGTGGGACAGTAAATTCATCATCATCATATGCCTTATCCCAACTAGTTGGGTTTGATAACACGAATTCTGTTCCTCCATCCCAATCTGTCGAAAACCATATATTCAGTCAAATTACGTGTATGCAAATCCTACTTGATTGACTCCATCCAGGTTCTTTTGGATCTATAAAGAGACATTAACCATCTCCTCATAATATATTTATCGAAGTTTTATCAAGAAACAATTGAACATAGTTGATCCAAGCTCGATGAATGGAGTTCAGACTCGCAAGTGGCAATCATGAGGTTGCAGGGTTGATCTTAGAATACATACCTGCCAATAACAAGAAAATGTTGACACAAGTATGTCTAGCAATGCTTTTGTTAGCTGTAATCATCTGGGTTGTCTCGACTTTGGATGAGCGGTACTCCATCTTCCCTCCAAATGATCCGGTCTTCACATAACGCTTGGGTCACCTCAACGTACAACCTATGTTCCTGAAATGAAAATTTTAGTTATTTCAATAAATAAAACAAGCAAACGTAGATCTTCATAATGTAGGGGGCCTGCATTATGAAACCTCACTTCCCCTTTCCGAAATTCAACTTGTAAGTTATCTCATTCATAGTGTTTCAACTCGATATCGGATCGGGGACGGCTGATCCAAACATGGCCCAATTTTTTTTTCCTTTTTTTTTTCAAATCATAAATTTTTTTAGGGGTGTCAGACGATTCATATTGGATCATCCGATCTGACTCGTCCAAAACTGAGTCGGAGAACTCTAGCAATTTTCAGGATTGGATTGGGATCGTGACTCGTCATGAGTCGATCCCAAGTTGTATTGGCCGATTCGACTCGAGATCGGAAAATACTTAACACTATGATCTCAGTAGGGCAGCCACTTTTTGGTTTGATAGTAGTCCAAAATTCACACCACTTGCACAATCCTAGCCATCTGACTACTTCTTCCCTTTGGACAGCCAATAATGACATTGGTAGTTGTCCAGAAAACTGCGATCTAATCCTTCTATGGAAATAAAATAGATCTAATGTGATTACCTCGTGTAACACCCTTGCAGCCAGCTTGTCTGCAGTGTCATTTGGCAACACAGGTACAACTTTTTGTGCAAGGATGCGCCCTGTATCATAATGTTCATCAACAAAGTGGATGGTAGGACCTGAATATCTGACCAGACAATAAAAGAAAAGGAAAATCACTTCTCCATATGTAAATTATTTATTTTTCTTTAACCAAATAATTGTTTTTTTTCAAATAAAAAAAATAGCACTGTACAAATGTAGGGAAAAAAATAAAGAAATCTACACCATGCTATACATCATGAATAACTGATATTTCTATACAATAATTTAAAGGTTGAGTAAACGCGAATCTATAATAATGAAACACCTTTGTTTATATTACAAAAATATATCACAAGTCATGCAAGTAATCATAAGTTTATTTATGGTTGATATCTTAGAATCCAAAAAAGTATAACTTATGTTCACCTATTTCAGAAGTGAAAATTGCGTATTGTTGGTTAGAATATATTTATCGATCAGCAATTTAAAACTATGTTGCAATGTGATCAAAGTTTCACCACTAAAGTGATGCTTTAATTATTATAGGCTTTTTTGGATGAATATCGGTAAAAAGACAGCAGCGATAGGAAATTTCTGGACCTTATTGAAATTTCCAGTCTTCCTCATGACAACAGCAAACAGCGCATTGAATCCCTAATATCAAAGAGGCTATCAACATAAGATGAATTGGACAGATCTTCTTTCAAAGATTCAGATTAGTTCCTAAATTATCTGTTCGTCCGTTTATCAAAAAAGCGAGTTCACAAATAATCACTTGAGCTCCATCACTATATGTAGGCATAATTATCACTTTGGGTATCTATTTTCCTATATTATAAAATTGAAAGATCTTTTACTTCTCTTCAGAGATGGTAAAAAGTTGTTCGTCATTGATCTTCATTCCTCCAATTAATATTTCACATGCTTTGTCCAACCACGGAGTTGTTTTGGATGGTTGCTTTTGGCCACAATAGAATATTCATACGGTCAAGCAAATACACAACAAGCAAGTCTATTGAAGAAGATGTCTAAAACTCGAAAAAAAATGAATGAATACTAGCATTGTTTTAACACAACCTTCAAAATTAGAACAACTTAAGCTTCAGTTCTAGGGAAAGCACAACGAAATTGCACCGACACACTTAACATGATTTAAGTAAAACAGGAACTGCAGAACTTACACATTACAAGGATAAAGAAAAATATTTTATTCAGGCGAAACCCATTTTTTTGGTCAAAGAGACGAGAAAGCTAATTTAGTATCTCGAAACCAATTTGATGGCTTGTGATTCCAACACTTTGTTGAGTTAGCTATCTAGTAAAAGGGAAATTTCACATAAAGAAGTGGCTTTGAATTGATAGTGTTAGCTACATAACTGATACCGATAGTATATAAAATTTTCAGTTCTAGAATAAATTTGTAACAAAGGCTGAAAAATAGAACAAAATGAATGACTAAAAGATAATTGAATTGGTGACAATTGAGCTAATTCCAATTGACGATTCATGATACTTGTGAATTCGCTTCTTTTTCTGATTTAACATAAACACCATTCCAGTGGTAGTGGCCTGGGCCTACATATCAACTCTGCTTGACAAGATAAACTCAAATTAACATCAGTCAATTCTTACATTACGCTACGGATTAAACAGTAAAGCCATTGGAGACAACAAGATGATATTAATGAAAATCCCAAGTTTTCTACAATAATAACCAATTAAAGATGTAAAATATGGAGTAAAGCAGATGAAGATGAGGAAAATAACAAATGCATAATGTAAAGACAAAATCCATCATTATCCCAAGTAATAATCAATTAAAGATGTAGAATATGGAATAAAGCAGATGAAGCCGATGAAAATTACAAATGCATATTGTAAAGAAACCCATAATTTCATTGTACCTAGCTCCAGAAGCAATAACAGCTTTATGCACCTTCATGCCATAATAGCCTTTGCCCCCAAAAGCTGGAAGAAGAGAAGGGTGGATGTTTAATATTGATCTAGGATAAGCCTGAATTAACTCTACTGGTATAAGTTTCAAGTACCCAGCTAGGATAATAAAGTCAATCTCCAATCCCCTGTTCAAAGATAAGGTAATTATTTAGAAAGGTCCAGCCAGAAACCAAACAGATGTTTTTCTAAAAATAATGGTAGCCTTCTCATAAAAACAATCTAGGCCTTATTAATGTTTGGCCTTGACTAGTAGCATCAGACACTTACCTGTGACATCATTCAGAATATGTTTCTCAAGTCTGTAAAAAGGCATTTGATCAATTTTCGGTCTTATGAAAGCACTGAAGAAAAGTTCCAAGGCTCATATCCATGAACAGATCATTAACTTGAACTACATTTGTGATTTTGTTGGGGACAAGAATATGGTATTATCTATTAACTATGAAAAAAAATATATAATTTCATGCAAATAAGGTTCCAAACACACTCAAACTTATTTCATTATACAATTTTCAATGCTTCCAATGGCTACTTTCTTGTCTCCTATGAAAAAAAATATAGTTTCATGCAAGCATGAAAGATGAAAATAGAAATCAGAAGGCTGATGAAGTATTCAAATATTAAGAACTAAAGACTAAACGCAACACAATAACTAGAAGCAGTTGACTAATGCAATTGCAATTATAAAAAAGATTCATGTGCCAAAGAACCTCACCTCAGAGCAGTTACAAGGTCAGATGAAGATAGTCCATTAGGAACATCTTTTGTTTTCGGGAACAAGATAACTGGAATACCATTATCTCTTGCATAGTTGGCACCTCCACAATCTGCAATAATGTTAAATAAGGAATTAGAAAAAGCCAATAAGTTAAAAAAAGAAAGATAGAACAAAACTCAGCCAATATTTTTTTTTGACAAGTAACAAAACTCCTCCAGTATTGGAATATATCTATAAAAAATTCCAGATTCTTCTCAGTTCAACTTCCCATTTTTTGGTATACATGATATGACATAGGAGATTTAGACTCAAAGAAGATGAAGCATTGTGGTTTCCTAAGAATCTAAGAAAGCAAGTGCAAAACAAAATAAGGCCAAAATATCTGTCTATCTCAGTGTTTGCAATGTCATGGGCGACATGTCGCCAATTTGGAGATAGGGGACATGAAACCAAGGTGTAAATCAATTTTACCCTACTTCGTGCAACATGGGCGACATGGGGGGGGGGACGGAATTTCAATTTTTTTGAAAAAATGAAACAAATTGAAATAAATAGTGTATGTTAGTAAATATTAACTATGAAACTGTTTAACTATTCAGCGAAATAAAAAATAAATAAAAACAGATTGAAAAAATTTGGTATGGTATGTATCTTGTTTGCTTATTTTCATGTACTTTTAGTAGATCATATTACATCATATAGCTTAAGTAGATCATATTACATCAATTTTTACATAGCTTGCACACCCAAAACGAGTAGGTGAACTTCCCTCAAGCAATGTCCCTTGATATGTAGACATTTTTTTTTTTTATATATTTAGATGCATCTAGGCCTTAATTAGGCATGTTTAAAGTTTGGGGCAAAAAATCCATGATTCCCAACAATTCCCTTGGTTTCCCCTTCTTAAGTTTCAAATTGTTGATCTGCATATTCACTTTGGTTTATATAATTATTCTTTCATTTCTAAGTTTTTGCGGCATCCTTTCTCCATAAGCATTTGAATGAATTAGTGATTATGTCATCAAGTACTTTGTATTCTTCTCTACTGAGTTATTTGATATCCAATACTGTAAACACCGAGTTCACATTTTAGCTGAAAAAGGAAAAACAAAAAGACAATTCAAAAATTCTTCGTAGTACAACAATATAATAATTTGTTTAACTTTTTTTTTTTTCTGGGAGTTGAGAAACATGAAAAGAAAGATGGAGTTCTATAGGGTTGGTTCGAAGGACTAAAGGGTCAGTTTCAGCTACTATTCAAATGAACAAACCAGCTCTTATTTCTATACAATGTATGTGATTTGAGATCATACAAGTGAAAATTTTCTAATTGTTTTATTTATGGATGGTTTGTTCGGTCTATTTCATCTAAATGGGGTTTTTGGGTTTCAATTTTGCTGTCAATTGCCATGAGAATTAAAAATGGATTAACGTTTATATCTTATATATAATAAAGTAAGGTGACAGGAGATAACAGGCATTTAGCTTTGTGATTGGAGAGGGGATAACTCATGTTCTGTTCTGACTCTCTGATTGTTCTTTCTGAGAATGTATGATGCTAAGTAAAAAAACAAACAGTTGCAACTGAAACTCCATGAAATATGTGAATTAAAAACAAACATTAGCAACTAGAAATCTATGAAAATAATAGATACAGAAGTCTCCAATTGAACCAATCAATTCTTAAAAAAAGTATACTTTCAGTCAATCTGTCTACTTTTCTCTATAAATTGAGAAACTAAAATTCATGAGATTGAACTCCATAGACAAAGCATCATACCAGGTTTATTTGTCACCAAAACAACAATGGTTCCATGAACTGATTCCCGAACCACAGCCTCTTGAATGGACCGGAAGTTAGACCCTCCACCGGACACGAACACTGCCAGCCTTTTCCGGAAAACTCCATTAACCAAACAATCATCAATACCAGTAGAATCCCTAACTTCGTCAACGCTACTTCTGCATTCGAATCTACTTTTAGTTCCTGTCTTCGATGAAACAAGCTTCATCGAACAACGGATTCTGAAGGAAACACACTTTGGGGATTCAATGTAGGAATAATTCGAAGATGATGTGTTCAAGGAGAAATATTTCTGGGGTTTTCGAAGTAATGGAGTGGAGTTTGAAGAAACCCCAGAAAGCAAGCTTTGAGTTTCCATTGAAGTTGAACCTTTCTTCGATTACTGTTCTTCCACTTGAAAACTTCGAGATTGTTTCAATCCAGACGAAGAACGATGAGATACACGAGAATCAAGAGGGACGAAGCAGCTTAACCAGAGAGGGAAAAGAGAACTAAATGAGCCCTAAAATCCAGTATCATGATACTTGGTACAAGTCCATGTATACAGTCTCATGTGAATCTAGACCGTCAAATAAGTGGGTCCGTAAGATAGTAAGGCTGCGTTTGGAAGCCGAGAAAGATCGAAAGAGAGTTCACTTTTCTCTCATTCCGGATGCGTTTGGATATCAAGATATAGGTAAGAACTTGTCTCTACTAGTGTTAATAGAAAATGAATGATAAAAAATTTAATTGGCAAATTAGTCCAAAACTGCATCATGAAAAAACATTTTTTTTGTCTTTTTCCTACTTTGCCCTTTTCAAACATTCGAATTTATAGGAGTCGGCATTAAGAGTTCAACTCGGTTCAATTTGGTTTAAGTTGACATCAATTTAGAACCAAACCGACATTGGCGAAGGTTAACCCAAAAGCGAACTGAACCGAACCAAATTGATAACCGAACTTCCCAATTTGAAAACCGATTTGAATTGAAATGAAAAACCCTAATCCCAAGCCAACCCAATCCTAAATCAAACCTAAGTCAGTTTAAATCAGTTCAGTTTTGAGTTTAACCGACCCAAGTTACACCCTAATTGACATATCATAAATATGACTTATGGTATAAGGGCAAGATTGAAAATTATGTCTAAGATTTTTATGACTTTCTTGTTAACCAAATGCACAATTACATGATTTTTAATAATAATCATGATGTTTTTGCAATATCCAAACAGCATTAGAAAAGTTATTTTCACTTTCTTTTACATTGATTTCATACATATTACTTGCTCACATTACATTCTGGCGTATTCTCGGATTCCAAACAGACCTCAAGTTGGTTAGTACATTATAGGATGATTCTACGGCTCTGATTAACTATTGTCTCGAATATATAAGATACAAACCATGCCTAGTATAGGAAAAGTAGTACCGGAACTATGCCGGCGCCCATAAAGAAGAGAGAGAGAGAGAGAGATTTACTTTTTTCTTTCATATTTTGGGATCCCGCCGGTCAATATCAATATTCACCGGAGATTCTTGAAATTTGGCGGGGAAATGGAGGGGGTGGGATCCCGACTCGGTCGGTCCTCGGCTCGGTACGGACCTGCGGTAGTGTTCAGTGGCCCGGTAAGGAAATGGAAGAAGAAATGGATCCACGTGTCGGCATCTAATGCTGCAAATCATGGTTCTCAATCTAACGGTATTAACGGTATCAACGGCTCTCATCTCCTCCTCTACAAGTGGACACCAACATCACAAAGCAGCAACAACAGTAACAATGGAGACAAGAATTCTGGCAAGGACGACAGCACTGCTGCTGCTGCAGCATCAGAGGAGCCTCCTCGAAGGAAGTGTCGATACATTCCGGTACTCTTACTCTTTTTTCTGTTCAGAATTTTGTTTTTAGCTGTTTGATTTCTGGGTTTTTGTTTGATCATGTGTATATTTATGGGTTTCTGTTATTAGGGTTTATGGTGATTAGGATAAGTTTTGGTTTTGAGGATTTGGGCGTTTGTGGAAATTTGATTAAGTCAAGTTGTGTTTTTAATTTTATTTGATTTTGGGATCTGGGTTTTTAATTTAATTGAAGTATTTTAGATTATTGTAAAATGATTAGGTTTTAGGTTTAGGTTGGGTTTTTATGTTAGAAAATTTATAATGAGAAATATGATTTTGACTGTTTGAATTTGTGAGCATTCTAAACTGGAATTGCAAAAGGTTTGAACTGTATAGGATAAATCTCGAGTTTTGTAATTTGACTAAGATATGTTAAGAAATAGCAAGAAGAGAGAAAAAAGCAGGGAAGTATAACACATAGAGTAGAAGCAAATCATATAATTCTAAATCATAAGAAAGCAATCACTAGACTTATTTTATCAAGTTAACTGCCGTGATTCTATCTCCAAATTGTTAAATATCGGTTTAATTTTGAAGTTTGAGTAACATGTTAGAAGAATCTTATAAAACCAATAGTTGGGCAAGAAGTATTGGGATTTCTCAAGCCAAGAAATTTTGAGCTTGTCTCAACTTTGCAGAACTTTCTCTAATAAACAGACTCTATCCCCTAAAGTTGGCAGTAATCAAGTGGCAAATTTATCAGAATTGAACTAAGGGTTACTTGTTTGTGTTCTATACTGTTCATGAAATTAAAGAACTACAACCAAAAAGGAATTCAATTTTATAGTGGAGACATGTACATCAGGTGGTTGAGTCCCTTTTACAAGTAACCATGGCCACATAATTATGCAAAGTAGGTACATAAAACAAGGATAATTACAGAATAAACAGTTAAAAATGAACCCTTATAAATCAAGTAGCGTGTGTAGATGGAGAGTACAACAAAAGAACCAAAATGATCTCTTTTACTATGGTCTTATGAATCTTCTTTTTCTTTCTTCTTTTTCATTCTTCCTACTGTTATTCTCCATCAATTTTATCAGTAGCATTTGGGTGAACGAGGCTCCCTATGTAAATCTATGTTACAAGTTACAACCCAGTTTGTTTTTTTGGAAGACCTTGAATGTAAGATCACTTGAACTTTCACTCATTGGGTCAAACCAAGTAAACATTGCGAACTCCTGCTCGAGGAGAACTGTACAGTTCTCCAACAAAGACAAAGGTCTTAGGTATCCAAAATAGGACTTTCAATAATATAAAGAGATATTGAAAACTGTACAACACAAATTCATCAAAAAAATAAAAATAAAAGAGAGAAAGTGAGAATTGTATAGTACAAGAATCCACTTGGTCATAATCCTTCATCACTCATACATCTATGATAAGCAGCATAATTACAGAGTAAACAGAGCTCTCCTCATCATGCCATCACATTCATGTAAAAAACATCGTTGTAGGAGTGAGGGAATTCTGTAATCAGCATCTTATATTTGCACCTGTAATAGTACTCATTCCCAATCTCAATACAAGTAAATAATAATAAATAGGTTGATTGATTCAAAGTGACGTCTCTAGTTTTTTAGCAAACAGAGGAGCTATGTTGGGTCAAGGGTTTGAAGGCGGGGAAGGTGAAACTCTTACATCTCCATTTTGCTGATGACATGATTTTATTTCTCGAAGAGTTGAAGGAACAGGTTTTCTGGATATAATGTTTTCTCCGATGGTTTGAAATGGTAATGGGTTTGAAAGTAATCTTGGAGAAAATCAATATCAGTAGAATTTGTGTGAGGTGGAAGGAGCTTCGATCTTTTATAGAGTTGATGGGGTGTGGGATTAGGGAGTGACGTCTTAGATACTTGGGCATTCCTTTAAGTGATGATCCTAGGAGCTTGAGATTTTGAGATCCTCGTGGCTGAGACGATAGAGAGGAGATTGGCTTTGTGGAGACATAAGTCACATAACTACTTGTTTTTGGTTGTAGATTTACTTACATCCAGGCATCTCTCAATAAGCTATTTGTTTATTACCTTTCATTGTTTAAGCTCTAGTTAGGGTGATCCATAGGATAGAGAAGCTTCGGAGGGAATTTTTTTATTTTTTTTTCCCGGAGAGCGTGGAGTCAAGAAAGATCAGTTGGTAAATTGGGTATCAATTTGGATAATGCATTGGCTCCTCAACCTAGCAATTCTAGGGAAATGTTTTTCAAGGTTTAGCACAGAAAAAGCCTGTGGGCTAAGATGATTATTAGTAGATACTGCATCCACGATAATGAGTGGAACATCAATCCTCATACAAGAGTAGTGGGTGATAGCCCGTGAAAGGCCATATTCTCAGTTCAATTTGATGGACCTATGTTGGGGTGACTCTAGTCTATGCACTCAGTTTCCACGTCTATACTGAAATGTAGAGGGCTGAGATTTTTCAGGGCCACAATGGCTGAGTGGCCAGCATTTATATTTTCTTGGAGAATGATTTTTGATACCTCCAATTCTGTGCTGATGCTCTTCTAGTCTCTTCGTATGAATTAACAAATTAATTGAGTTGTAGTGAGAAATGAATTATTTTATATGGCTCACCATAACACAATCTTTTGGTAACTTTCACAATGCAGATAGCAGTACTGGAAGAGCAGAAAAAGGAGGCTGAAGAAATGGTTGATGATGAAACTAAATCAATTGATGCTGACTTGTCTGGAGCAGGGCAAGCTTCCAAGGGTGATGATTTCGATGGAAAACCTGACATCAATGACGTGCCAATGGAAGAGACTCAGGTGATGCATCTTAATTCTTTCTTAACTTGTTTTCCACACCCATTCTTCTTAAATCCAGTTCTTGGTGGAAATCCTAGCATTCTCCATATATAGAACCTCTTGTTCTTGTTGTTATCCTACATTTGTGCTGCTGCTTTAAGCGAAGCAGGTCTTTGTTGTTTGTGTTTCCAATAATAAATGTTCAGGATTTAACTGCAACTTCTACACCAACTTGGCTAGCTAAGTTCCAAAAGATTTTCCTTTAATAAAAAACTAGCCGGTGGCACATGCAATACTGCATGTTCATACAGTTCCAGAAAGTGTTAACCGTTTTATTTTCACGTCATTTTCTTATAATTAAAAGAGGTGGGAACAGTTATTTTAGAAACTTAACCGTCAGTCTCTTAGAATAAACCTAAAGACGATTATCTCTAATTATATTAAATACTTATCATGTTAAAGGTTTTTTTTTTTAAATTTAAAAAATATGATGGGCCCTCTCCCTTAATAGTATGGATAGATGAACCAGATAATAAATGTGGTGTATAGCATCTTGAATGGTGAAGGCTTGTATGCAATTGATCAAGGTCAGTTGATGAATGGTCTCTTTTACTTGTATGGTTACCTAAAGGTCATATAGTACATTCCCAGCTTTATTAGTAATGAACCTTTTGTAAATGATGTTCTAAATTTGTCAACTTGACCAGAAACAAGTAATCAACTTGTTAGGATCCTACTTCCTAGAGGAGGCAGCTAGTGAATGGTCTATATACATTGATATATGCAACAGTTGGCCAACCAAAGAGATTTGGGTACTCCTATCAATGGTCCTAAGTGGCACATCAACATGATTTCAAAAGAATAACACCATTGAACTTTTTGATTTCCCCCTTGCTACCAATAAGTAGTTGTAGAAATCAAGCCTATTTTTCTACAAAACATGCTTAAAAGGAAAAGTCGGAATTAGTTCTTGCAAGAATCTATTAATCAACTGTGTGGTATCTTTTGAAACTATTTGGGAAATAAGCCAAGTTTGAGAGGTCTAAGGGAGCAATCTTTGTATAAAGCTCTTAACAAAATCATTGATGAGAACGAAATTTGCTCTCCCAAGAGGAAACAAACTATTATTCAAATCCACAGTGGCTGCTTTCTTATCCTATGTAGTGTCAATACAATATACAACCAGTATGCTGTAAAGAGTGTGTATTCATGTATCAGCAATTGCTGGTGTTTCCCGAGAAAATAAGATAGAAATTCACTGGTTAGGATGGAAAGATTTGTCTTTAGCCAAATTTAGAGTGGGTTTGGATCAATGGATGTTTAATGTTGCTTTGTTAGAAAAATTAAGTTTCCTATTCTTACCCAATCCACCTCTGTTTGGGCTTAATGGTTGAAGGCATTTACTTTTCAAGGCGGAACCTTTTTTTTTTTTTTTTTGGTGAATTGGATTACAAATTATTGTGGTTCCAGGATAGTAGGAACTTGGGCTTAGTTGGTTAAAGGCATTTACTTTTGAAGATGGCAGGGAAGGATGGAGTGCATACAATGGGAATGTTCAATGGGTATTTCACAATTTGGGAACATTAAATGGATATTTGACCTTCCGAATATTAGGATGTTATGTTATTGGGAGGGAGAGTTGCAAGCATACCAAATTGAGAGCATGCAATGGGTATTCGATTAAGTGAATATCAAGATGTTTTTGGGAGGGAGGAAGGGACAATCATTCAACGGCTATTCGACAATTTGTGAACATTCAATTGGTATTTTGGGAGGGCATACAAATTTAGGACGTTCAATGGGTATTCAACCCTGTGGGTATTAGGGTGTGATTGAGAGGGAGGGAGGAGGGTATACAATTTTGTGAATGTTCAATGGGTATTCGACCTTGTGAATGCCAGGATGTTATTCCTTGAAATAAAGCCGATACAATCTGTAGGGATTTGTGGACCTGATTGGAGGAGGGTATACAAATTTGGGAACATTCAGTGGATATTTGACTTTTTGAATCTTAGGATGTATTCCTTGAAGCAATGCCAATATAATCTGCATAGAGCTGTGGACTTGATAGGGGGTGAGGCATACAAATTTGGGAGCATTCATTGGGTATTCGACGTTGTGAATATCAAGATGACAGTTTTTTATGCGTACTGAAGGAGGGAGCAGGAAATTTTTGAAAGTTCAAAGGGTATCCGAACTTTTGAATATCAGATTGCTATTCCTTGAAGCAATACCAAAGCATTGCCAATACAATCATCAGAGAGTTGTGGATCTGATAGATCCTATTTCCAGCAGTGGAAAGAAGACACTGTTGATGATCTCTTCTTGGTAGGTAAAAGGCAACCATTTTGGTATGTAACAGCAAAATTTTATCAGAAAAAAGATGGGGACAATCTGCAGAATGGTTGTGGACCCGATAGATCCAGTTTTCTGCATGTGAAAAGAAGACATTGTTGATGATCACTTCTTTGCAGGAAAATGCAGCAGTTTTTTGTGGGTGATTTGGAGAGAGTGGAACAGCAGGATTTTTGACGAGAGATTTAGGTCAACTCAGCAGCTGTTCGACTGGCTTCCTGGATGGCTGTGCTAACTGCTGAGAGAGTTTAGAGGGGTACATATAGATGATATGATGCGTCATTGGAGAGAGGTAGTTGCATCCTCTGTGGCTTCCATACAGGTGATGAGTTTGTGGAGCCCCCTTGGACTGGACGAGTCAAACTGAATTTTGATGGGTCATCTTTGGTGAATCCGAGACTTTTAGGAGTCAGAGGGGTGTTTAGAGATCATCAGGGCACTATTATACATGCTTACTCAGGTTCTATAGGGGAGGGTGATTCAGCACATGCAGAGATTTTGGCATTAGTGCATGGTTTCTGGGAGGCGAGGTCACAGGGGTACCATGATATAGATGTGGAGGGGAACTCACTTTCAGTGATTTCGTGGATGAGGAATGGGAGTTGATATCCATGTAGATTTATTCATTATGTTATGTTGTGCCGATCATTGGGACATAGTCTGAATGCCTCGTTCAGACACATCCCTAGGGGGGCCAATGACATAGCAGGTAGGCATGTGAGAGGGGGTGTGGGTAGGGTGCTTTTCTTCTATGGGGTCCCTACCCCAGATTTGTTTGATCCAGTAGGGGTGGGGTAGTATTATTCCTTTTTATACTGTACATAGTCTGCATATAACTGTAGCCTACTTGCTTCTGTTTGGTTTTTGCCTTCTGGCTTTCCTCTCTAGAGGATAGCCTATTTACTTTTCTTCTCGTTCATCAATATATCTTGGTTATTGATAAAAAAATAAACAGTTTTACATCGTCCCAAAAAGGTATTGTAACACTTCTCTGCAATTTGCCAACATGTAGGCAATTTATATAAAAGTATTTCACAATCACCAGCATACAGGCAAATTGTATGAAAGATCTTCGCAAATCACCAACATACGAGCAGTTTGTGGGAAGCAATTTGTGCACCGTTTAACTGTACAAGGTTGCACTTCAGTACTACCAACTTTTTTGGGTATAGTAGTAAAAACAGCTGATTTTGTCGCTATAGTTTTCCTCGCTTTCAGATCTTCAATCTATGGCCAGTCTTTGAAAAGCATGTGACTATTTCTGCATAATTGGGCATCCCTGCCTCTTTCTTGTCAATTTTGTTACTACACTGATTACCTAAGTCATGTTATATGTTACTGATTGTGCTAATGTTCTTATAATATGTTTTACACTTCAGGCTTTGGACAAGGATCAAAGTGCACCACAGGATTTGAATGAAAGCAATTTAGATTTGAGTTTGGGATTGAAAGCCCATGACAGTGACCGTGATTCAGACCCCAAAACAGAAGAGCAGAGCAAGGATGTCGAGAGAGTGAGTTGAACTGCTCTTGTGACAAGATGAAAGTGCACCTCTGCTTGTTCAGAGACTCAAAACAGAAAGTGGCGTATCCATGATGCCCGATCTAGAAATGACCGGAATCTAGTTAGCTTTCTGTTTTCCCACTTTTCATTTTCGGGGGGAAAAGGTCTTATTCATGTACTTCCAGTATTCATTGGGTGCTGCCTTGCCGCAGTTGATTGCATACTATAGACAGACATTCCAATGCATGAATTGCAATATTTAGTTCCTCAATTTAGTAATTTGATTGGTTCCTGATTCCAGACTGGACTGAGTTTTGCCTTAAAAATAAATCTTCATCTTGTTTCTATGATCCAATATTGTGTTGAACTAATATGGGTCTCTCCTGCTTGGAATCGAGTCTAATTCACCAATGTCCAGCGAGTGTGACAAATCTGAATTGTAGTCAGATGGAAATATAGCACCTTTGCCAAACCCTAGCGCCATATTTTTTTTTTTAAATAATTTGTCCAATAAGTGATTAAAGAATAATTGCAGTTTAATAACAAATTTTACTTAGAGCAATTCAAAGAAAACGTGTTTACGGAACCCCAGCCAGAGTCAAGAGACCTACCCTAAAGTATTATTGTTCATTGTCATCAGTGTTAAAAAATCAGTATGTACTAAAAAAAACCTCTTATCCTAGTTTAGGGTTGTCAACGAGCCGAGCTAGCTCGGCTCGGGCTCGGCTTGTTTGAGCCGAGCTTGAGCTCTAAAGTTAGGCTTGCGAGCCGAGCCTGAGCCCCAAAAAAAGGCTCATTATTTTAACGAGTTTGAGCTGAGTTTGAGTAGGCTCTGCTCGGTTTGTATATGTGATTATACGTTCATATTCTTATATCTTATATTATGTATTAATATTAAACACAAATGTTAACATATTATATTACATA
>JAUPMG010000005.1:2216085-2243429 GCA_031762675.1 Pachysandra terminalis
AAGACCTCTGAATAAGTCCTGAGTCGCTGTGGTATAACTCTGGACCTAATTGCCGGTCGAAGTCCCTCCTCAAACTTGGTTGCTCGGTCTGCCTCCTCTGCCACCATATGTGGTGCATGCCTGGACATCCTAGCAAAGCTGATCTCATACTGAGCCACCGTCTGACTTCCCTGCTCCAGTCTCATGAAATCTAGTGCCATCTGGCGGCGATAGCTACTAGGTAGATAAGTATCCAGGAATCTACTCCTAAAAGTAGTCCAAGGCATAGCCCCTTCATGATTCCTTTCCTCTATCGTCCACCAGTGCGGTGCTTCACCTTTCAGCATAAAGGTGGCAAGCTTCGTCTACTCATCCTCAGGACAATCCATCATCCTGAAAATTCTCTCAATGTTAAGCAGCCAGTCCTGAGCTAGCTGCGGTTCACCCACACCATCGTAGGTAGGTGGTGACAACTTCTGGAACCGTTCCAGCTAGGACGTAGGTGTTGCAGCTGCTACCATCTGTCTATCCTCTGCCCTCAGCATCTGATCGCGCTGTATGACAGCCATATCCCCTAGTATACGATATAACTCCTCAAGTCGAGGTTCAATCTCACGTACAACACCTCTCCTTCCAGCCATATACAATTTCACCACAAGATTCCAGAGTTACTAATCCCACGTCTAGCCTAATGTTCAATGCAAACAAACGTACAATCATATAAAGCAATCAATACACAATCCTAAGTAGCATTTCTAAGTTTCTCCACCTCACTTCTAGTTTCTATGTGATTCTAATTCTAAGTTTTCTCATCTTTCAACTCTGTTAAGACTTGGATCTCCCTACTTCTAAGAATTCAAATAACAGTGGCATGATTTATTCTACTCACCACGACTATACTCATCGCTTTTGCAATTACCTGTAATAAGTCCTGGATCAATTCAGAACAGTTAGCCATTACTGTCCTGTGTGATACTCCCAAATATAGAAAACCAATAATCCATATCTCTGTGTAAAGGGAAGAACAAAGCATAATACATTCCCTAATAACCAATTCATAGTATATATAGATTTATTAAGAGCAGATCAGTACCAATCCCAGAGCAAGTCCTAAAAGGAATCAAAGAGGGAAGGAGAGTCCAAAATCATAAAGAAATCGTGCATACATTGTTTTAAAACAAGTCGATTGGATCAACAATCTCCATTACTAATATTATTGTTAATTGTTTTTTGGAGTGGTCATTTAGTCGGAAACAAAAATTAAAATTAATAAAAAAAACATTAAATTTTTTTTTATATATCGACGAAAATACTTCAGAACCAGAAAATACGATGACAATAACAATAATAGTAGTAAAATAATTAACTATAAATTAACACAAGACAGAAATGGGGGGATAAATAATTAGGGCAAAATTTTGTCCATGCTTTGCAGTGGCAACAGCTCTAAAAGCTATCTAACTCTGTATGATATCACTAGTTCTTTCTTCTCTCACAAATGATATAAGTTTCTCAAAGACAAGGACCAGAAATCTGAAGAGATTAGTAATGTGATATTCCTTCAAGCTCCAGAATCATGGTCAGCCTCATTATTGTCCAAAGCTACTGTAACACCAACATCTGCCTGGCGAATGACTCGGTCGTTTAGCATTAATCCAGCCTGAAACACCCAAATACAATGAAGCATTTCATATGAATATACCATCATTTTAGGAAAATTATGCATTTAATCATCACATGCTCCCCTCAAACAAACATCTAAATACTCGAGTTCATACCTTCAGAACAGCGGCAACAGTGCCTGGAGGTTTAGAAGCATCAGGTATCTGGAAGACCGCATTATGTCTGTGGGGATCAAATTGCTCATTCATAGGATCAATTTTTTTGACTCCAAATATTGCAAACAGGTCCTGAAAGCAAAGACATCAAAAAGCCTTTTTTCATTCTTATTCCCAATAAATTAGTTCGGCTGATTGCTAACCAAACACCATTTTATCATCCAACAATGAATGCTGATTGCTGACCACCAGCTTAATGAGTGGCATGATTTATTCTACTCACCACGACTAGTTGAAGAAGGAATTGTTAGTTGATTGACGGGTTGACATGGTTTATTTAGCATTGGAAGTAACAGATCCATTGAATATGAGAACAAGCAAGTAGGTGATAAATAATGAATCAAGAATGCTAATAAAACAAAAGATCCATAGTTATCTAAAGAGCCAGTAATATCTTAATATCTTCTCTTCCACTCTAAGCATGATGAAAGGAGTCATTACACACCTGTAAATTCTCTGCTTCACGTCTTGTCCTATCCATAACATTTTCCATTTCTGCATAACTACGGAGATCTTTATCTTGCATTATCTCTATCTCCTTGTGCTTTATCTTCAGCAGCTCTTCCTTCTCGGTAACAAGCTTTACCGGATCATCGATGGATAGATCTCCCTCTGAATCTGAATCAGAAAATGCAGCTCGTTTAGTACCTTTCCTACTTCGTTTACCTGTTCGGAACGTGGAAGCCTTGGGTTCTGAACTAGAACCTGTGTCTTCCGTTTGCTCTTGAGCTTTCACATCTTCACTCGTTGTTTTCGGATCATCATTTGTAGAAGCACGATTTTGCTTTACATTGGCTCCATGCTCAGCTCCAGACTGGTTACTCTCCTTTTCAGCAGACTGAGAAGATGCAGATGACGAGAACCCAAATCTCTGAAAGATTGAGGTGTTGATAATTGAATGACGCAGAAAAGTCACCTGGCTGGGAACCCACTGAAATGGAAAGTATCTGGGAAAGTTACTACAAGAATCAATTGTTCATTCACCCATAAATATATCGAAAAGAAGAGCACTATATGAATGTGTATATCACATGAAATGCCATCTCTTTGGCAAAAAACACAGTAACTATTCCTGGCACATTTCAAATTGGCACCTCATTAGTCATCTGGAACATGTGTTAAGCCACTTCCTCTCTTTTAATTTCATTCTCTCTCCTTCCAAGTATGTAAGAGGGCTGTAAACGAGCAGAGCTGAGCCGAGGTTTGCCCAGCTCGGCTCAGGTTCATTAAAAAAATTTTGGGCTCAGGCTCGGCTCAGGTTCTTTAAAATATTTTGGGCTTAGGCTCGTAAAATATATATACTAATAACTTGGATCTCCCTACTTCTAGGAATTCAAATAACAGTTACGCATCACATATGCGTTATTCAAACAACTAATTCAAACTAATTGATGATAACAACTAATATTCCTTCCTCCAAACTGATGAGTCAGCACCTCCTTCTTTGTGGATGAGTCAGCCTCTTTGTATATGAGATTTACGTGCATGCATGCATGCATAGATTACATACAAAGCTTAGGCTCATAACATTCCACCGGTGTTGAAGCTAGAGCTTGTCCTCAAGCTCAAGGTTAGGGAATTGCGACCGAAGTTTGTAAAATGATTCCCAAGTCGAATCTTCTTCTTCTAACCCCTGCCACTGCACTAAAACTTCAATCATGGCTCTTCCCCGACGGTTGACCATCCGACGATCTAGTATCTTTTGTGGCCTCGGCCTTATGTTACCCTCCATATCTGTAGCTGGCAGAACTGTTTGTGGAGAAATCTTGGACCCCAGTTTCTTCTTCGAACAAGAGACATGAAATACCGGGTGAATCCGCGCACTTGCCGGCAGTCGAAGTTGATAAGCCACCGATCCTATTTTTTTGGTGATTTGGAACGGCCCAAAAAATCTGGGCGACAACTTGTGATGTGCTAGGAGAGCAACTGTTTGTTGGCGATAAGGAATAAGCCGTAGGAAGACCCATTCACCAACCTGAAAAGATGTTTCAGTTCGATGTTTATCGGCATGAGATTTCATCCTTTGTTGAGAGACAACTAAATTGTCTTTTAGAATTTGGAGCACCTGATCTCGACTTTGTAAAGCGTGCTCAACTGCTGCCACCTTAGTAGTCCCTTTTACATATGATAAAAGACGAGGTGGAGGGACGCCATACACAGCTTCGTACGGGGAGAAATCCGTAGCGGAATGAACATTGGTATTGTACCAAAATTCTGCGAGTGACACCCATTTGCTCCATTCCTTCGGTCGTTCACTGCAAAAACTTCTAAGGTAGTGCTCCAACTATTTATTAACGATCTCCGTCTGTCCATCGGACTGTGGATGGTAAGCTGAACTGAGATTTAATGATGTTTCCTGCAGTTGAAAAAACTCAGTCCAAAAATGACTAATAAAAGTTGGATCTCGATCACATACTATAGAAGTTGGCATGCCGTGAAGCTTAAACACGTGATCGAGAAAGAGCTTTACCACCATTGCTGCGGTATAAGGATGAGACAGAGTAATAAAATGAGCATACTTGGTAAGCCGATCAACCACTACCAACACCGTATCACGACTGAATGAAGTAGGGAGGCCCTCTACAAAATCCATAGATATGTCAGACCAAATCCGATTTGGAATCGGAAGAGGTTGAAGAAGCCCGGCCGGGGAAAGATTTTCTGTTTTGTTACGTTGACATGCATCACACTCCTGGATATGTTGCTGGACGTTTTTCTTCATACCCACCCAATAAAAATCTGATTTGATCCTTTTGTAGGTTTTATGAAAACCCGAATGTCCTCCCGTAGCACTATCATGATAATGGAATAAAACCTTATCCTTGAAAGAAGAATTACCTGGTAAATAAATTCTACCTTTGTAGAATAATATTCCACTGTGAGAGATATACCTGATAGGATCGAGTTCCCCCTTTTTAAGCCGATCAAGTTTAGCCAAAATCTTCGGATCCTGTTTGGATTCGTTTGTTACTTCATCTAACCATGTGGGAATTGGGACGGTCAGTGCATAGCTTTCCCCATTTCCTGCTTTCCGAGAAAGAGCATCTGCCATTGTGTTGAGGTTCCCACTTCGATATTCCACCGTAAAATCACACCCAAGCAACTTCGATATCCAAAGTTGTTGTTATGGAGTGCCCATTTTTTGTTCTAGTAAGAACTTCAAACTTTGTTGATCGGTCTTTACTAGAAACTTCCGGCCAAATAAATATGGACGCCATTTTCGGATGGATAAAACTAAGGCCAGTAATTCCTTCTCATAAGTTGACAGAAATAGAGACTTTCCCTTTAAACTTTGGCTTAAAAACGCAACAGGCCGATTGTCTTGAGTTAAAACCGCTCTAATGCCGATACTCGACGCATCACACTCCACTGTGAAACATTTATCAAAATCGGGTAAGGCTAAGACTGACGAGCTTGCCATTGCTTTTTTTAGAAGCTCAAATGCCTGAATAGCTTCGGTTGTCCATGAAAAAGAATCCTTCTTCAACATATTAGTTAGGGGTCGCACTATCTTGCCATAGTCCATTACAAACTTGCGGTAGTAGCCAGTGAGCCCAAGAAAACCCCTTAAAGATTTAAGGTTTTTTGGAAGAGGCCAATCGAGCATACATGAAATTTTTTTAGGATCAACCGCCACTCCATTTTCAGAAATAGCATGGCCCAAATATTCGATCGTTGATCGACCAAATTGACATTTTGATTCCCTGGCAAATAACTTGTGTTGACGAAGAACGTTGAAAACCAACTTTAAATGATCTACATGTGCCTGCCATGATTGACTATAAATTAATATTTCATCGAAGAAGACGAGAACAAACCTCCGTAGATAAGGCCGGGAAATATTGTTCATAAGGCTTTGGAAAGTCGATGGGGCATTCGTTAGCCCGAAGGGCATTACGAGGAACTCATAATGGCCATCATACGTCCGAAATGCCGTTTTCTCCACATCGTTTGGATGGATTCGGATCTGATGATACCCGGAACGAAGATCAAGTTTAGAAAAAAGAAAGGCTCCGTGTAGTTCATCTAAGAGTTCGTCGATAACCGGAATGGGAAATTTATCTTTGATGGTATCCTGGCTTAGCGCCCTATAATCAACACATAATCGCCATGCACCATCGCTTTTTAGAACTAATAGCACCGGCGAGGAGAACGGGCTTTGGCTAGGACGCACCACCCCACTCAATAGGTTGATCTTGGACGATTTTCTCAATCTCACTTTTTTGACAGTGAGGATAGCGATAAGGCCGGACGCTGATCGGCTTAGTCCCAGGTTCGAGTTAATCCTATGATTCAGTTCCCTAGGTGGAGGAAGCCCTTTTAAATCTTCAAAAACGTCCTGAAATTCCTCCAATATTGGACGAATCTGATGCAGAATTATTTCTCGTTGTTGGGTGACGTTCATGTTGCAGATCTGCAAAAACATGTAATTATTAGTGGTTACCTTAGGCATGCCTTTGTCATTAACCACCTCCATTTCACGTGATGCTTCTCCTTGGAAAAAATGTTTTTGTTCACCAATGTGAAACGTCATTGTTAGATGCTTGAAATCCCAAGTTATAGGTCCTAAGCCTTGTAGCCAATGAGCACTTAAGACTTCATCACATCCTCCCAACCTAACAAGAAAAAATCAGTGGAAATGGGAACTCCTTGCAACCATAACTTCACCTCTACACACCTCCCCAAACAAGGAACTTGATCTCCATTTGCAACAATCACTATGAACCTTTCCTCGGTATTGATCTTTAGACGCGCCTTACGAGCTATTTTAGGGTCTAAGAAATTGTGTGTACTACCCGAATCAACTAGTACCGTAGCCATCACCTTCCCTACTCTTCCTTTTACCCGCATGGTTTGGGGTGTCTAGCATCCCGTGATAGCATGTAGGAAAATTTCTGCAGAATGTAAGGTATCTTCGATCGCGGTTTCATCTTCTACGAACTCTTGCTCACCATCATCACCGGTCATCTCCTCGGGCCAGCTACCCTCCATGAGGAAGAGCTTTTGTACCTTACACCGATGTCCCGGACCAAATTTCCCATCGCAGTTGAAACAGAGCCCTTTTTCTCGCATTTATTTCATCTCCATTGGTGTGAGTCGCTTGATAGGAAAGGTTGTGGATTTTTGATTTCCTCCATGCGATGGTGAGGATTTGGGTGGATCAGCCCGTATTTGCCTTCTACGCGATAAGACCTTTTCCTCCTGCATTCCTGCAAGACCGATTGCGTCAGATAAAGAGGTCGGTTTCTTCATTTGAACACTTAAGCGGATTTCTTCCCTTAAGCCTCCAATAAAACAACTGATCATGAAAGCCTCATTGAGACCCTCCGTCCTGTTAGCAAGTTCTTCGAATTGAGTTTGATACTGCTCAACGGAGGAGGACTGTCTCAACTTAGATAGCATTGCCGTTGAGTCTTCATACTGTGAGGGTCCGAATCGCATTTGGAATGCTTTGGTGAATTGGTCCCAACACACAATCGCACCCCATTTCTCCATCCATCTAAACCACTGCAGTGCCTTCCCTTCTAAGTGGAATGATGCTACAAGTAACCGTTGTGTTGGCAGGGTCTGCTGGTACACAAAAAATTGTTCCGCCCTGTAAAACCAACCCGACGGGTCGCTTCCGTCGAATCTTGGAAAATCTAACCTGGCGCTTCTAGCGTGCATCAGTTTTTCATTATCCGTCATTGTTTCGTTAAAGCAATACCTCCCGGTTCCAGTGACCGAACTCTCACCTTTTTCCTTGCCGCCGCCAAAGGACAAGCTTTCCATTTTAGCATCCATGGAAGCTATCTTTTGCGTTAGCTCCTTCAAGATTTGACCGTGCGTTTTTGTCGTTTCTCTTAGCAACCCCATCATCTCGTCAATTTTAGAATTTCTGGTTGCTTCAGCCATCCCGGAACCTTCCGCTCTGATACCACTGTTAAGGATCTTCACATAAAATATCAAAAACATTCAAATAACAAGTAACCGTTAGGGTTCTTCGAGGGACCCCTCCTCCACAAATGATTAGGATTAAACTTCTTTGATAAATCCAATCTACTCACAGTAAACGTTTCCTACTCCAACTGAACCACCTAACCCATTCTTATCTTATTCAAACTGAACAGCCAACCCATCCTTATCTTATTCAAACTGAACAGCCTAATGATATAAGACTTGGATCTCCCTACTTCTAGGAATTCAAATAACAGTTACGCATCACATATGCGTTATTCAAACAACTAATTCAAACTAATTGATGATAATAACTAATATTCCTTCCTCCAAACTGATGAGTCAGCACCTCATTCTTTGTGGATGAGTTAGCCTCTTTGTATATAAGATTTACGTGCATGCATAGATTACATACAAAGCTTAGGCTCATAACACTGCTTGGGAAGGAAGTTTGGGTTTTGTTCGAGAAATCAGAAGGTTAGTTTCGTCCTTTGGTTTACGCTACGTTCAGGGAGAAGGGTCCAAAACTTGACCATTTTTTATCACGTGGATTTCTTTTTGCCACGTGGCAATTCTGTTTTGGGATCCAATGGACTGTGAACATATTGACACGTTTCGACCAAAAAAAAATAACACATTGACACGTGGCAAAAAGTTCCACATTCCATATTCGTATAAGACTGAAGGCTCTCCCAGTCCTGGATGAGACAGTTCAAGCCATGGCGGAAAAGGAGGAAGTACGAGGGCAAGACGAACTCACTGGGTCGCTAAATGATCTCTTCACAAGCGTCTCCACCATGATCCAAGGCGAATTGCAGGTCTCAATCTAATTAAATCTTTTTGTTTTCTCTGATTTCCGATGCGAACCTGATTGATTTCCGAGTTCCAACTTTCCCAATCATGTGATTTGAACTCTCTCTCTTATTCTGTATGATTTAAGCCAAGAAGAATTCGAATTTTTTTTCTCGAAGTTCTCGTAAGTTTACTAGATCTTCTCTAACTATTTTAATTGGAATATTTACTGTTTTTGTAAATGATTTCTTGATTGAATGGATTTGGTTATAGTTTATCTGGGCTAACTTTTAGGGTTTTTGTTTTCTGTTCTTTATACAATCTGAATGGAATGAGCGTGATAATGTTTAAAAAAAAAAAAAAGAACTGAAAGCTAGAGTAAAGAGTGGAAGTTTTATCATTGAAGTCTAAAAGAAGAAAACAGAGAGGGAACTTGGATGAGTATTAAGGAACCCTAGGAGAAAAGGGAAACCTAGACACACCTATGGCTAAATACAAATTTCTTATTAAACGATTCCAAGTATAACTTGGATTTGTATTTTCTACGAGCCAAGTATAAGTTGGATTTGTATTTTCTGAATATGGGGTCGGATCATTGATGTGAAAGTTAATAGTGTGTGTGGGTTAGTTGTAGTGTCCAAATCATGAGTTCAGATCTTCCCAATACTAGAGGATTCGGAGAGATCTGAAGAGGATGGAGGGTGATGGTGATGAGGAAGGCCGGAGGCAATGGGAGGGTGTATTACCGAATTGATCCCACAAAATGGATGGGGTGACCCCTATTTATAGGTGGTACCTGCTTGTCAAACTCATCATAGGTTAGACCACCATTCTATGATACTAGGGTGCAATCCGTATATCCAATCCTCCATATCGTTTTCATTGGCCATTTTCTCGTTTTAATTGATTTCCATGAAGTCGGACGACTTTACGGTATAATTTTGTTAGACGAGAAAGAAGCGGATCCTTTGACCACTCCCACCAAACCACAAGCCCCTTTGGTCCCCTTCAATGCCCAACCCTTGGGCTTCTATTCGTCTTAGAAACAGAGACGTGTCTGTTTGCAGATGTTCATCATTATCCTTATAGTCCTACTAAGGAAAGGACATATTAATCCTTTTCCAAGAATTGATTCCAGTTGTAAGATCTCCTTAGATCATACCACGTATCCATCATGATTACGCCCTCATACAAATAGCAGATACGTTAGAGCTTTGTCTTCTGATGCTACTTTTCCCCCTTCTGAATTTCTGTTAGAAATGTAGGGAAATGTGTGGAAAATACAAATTAGTACTAGATGCAAGCTCGAATGAGCTGAAACTCTAAGTTAGTGTTGGTATCTGCAGTGATTATCACCTAACCATGCTGTGCGTCCTTTCAAGATCTCCTTTTTCCTTTTGTATTATATATTTTTCTGACCAGTGATTCATATGGACTAAGATATAGATTATAGACTAGTGGGTCAGTTCAATTGCCAAAGCTCTATCTTGGTAATGAATTCCACTTATGTATGAATGATACAAAGCTTTCTGAATTAAGTGGCTATATTTATTGAAGAATCTGATTTATTATTTGCCAGATTTTATACACTGCAGGATCCATTCTTGGTGATCAATCCCATTACCATAAAAGAAATATGTTAAATGTGCATCAAAAAATATTTCTCTTTGTTCAAGTTCCCATTTAGGAATTTTTATTGCTTCTCTTTCCACAAAGGGTTCCAATCACGGCCTCAAGTGTCCAGAGGAGATGTTGCAGATATTTTAGAGTCCTAACTGAACACCCACCCAACACACACATAGGGCTGTCAACGAGCTGAGCTTAGCTCTATAATTAGGCTCGTGAGCCAAGCCTGAGCCCAAAAAAACCTCATTAACGAACTTTAGCCAAGCTTGGATAGGCTCGGCTCGGTTAAATCTTGACTCGGTTTGTATATGAGATCATACGTCCATATTCCTATATCTTATATTACGTATTAATATAAACACACATGTTAATATATTATATATTATATAGAACAATAATTATCAACTATAATATTAATGCATTTGTACTAATCTCAACTTTTTTGCGAGCTGAGCCGAGCCTTTTAGAGTCGAGCTTTTTGCGACCCGAGCCTGAGCCCAAAATTTCTTAGCAAACCTGAGCCTTGCTCAAGATTTACGAGTCCGAGCCGAGCTAGGCAAAGCTCGGCACGGCTTGGCGCGTTTACAGCCCTACCCACCCACCCACCCACCCACAGCAGGCTAATACTCAAGGTAATTCCTTGGCAGAAAAATCATGTTGCCAAAAGGAAAGGATTTTGGTAAGCTGGCAAAGCTTAGCAATGAAAGACGATAAATGACAGCATGTTGAGGGTCTTGTTATGATATTGCATATAAGCTAAAGAAGAGGTTATTAGCAAAAAGTAGATTGCTGCTGGACTGCAAAAGAATATATCCAGAGTGGCAGAAAGGACTATAATAATCAAATAAATGTCTGTTAAATGTTGATTGACATTAGAAGGTAATGGTCTTAGGCTAAAATGTCTATATCAGTACTGAAGCTTTGCATTTTGGAAAACTGAAATTATCTTTTGGCAATAGATTTCTCATATGTTTTTTTATGTGAAGGGATGCCTACTGTTCTTCATTAGCACAAATTTCTTTACCATTTACGAAAAGTAATCTGCATCCATTCATTTCTCAATTGCAACTTGAATCTGTACTTTTTTTTTCTTAGGGTACAAATAATCAACTAGAACTGTTGGAGAAAATGAATCTTAGAGTGGCAGAAGAATATAAAGGCTTTGGCGATGTGGCTTCTGGGTTAAGGGTATTTGTAGAGCAGTTGAAGGCCAAAAGTGGCAGCTTCGACGATTATGTTCAGCAAATTGATGGAATAGAGCAGCAAGTGACAGAATTTGAAGTTGTGATTTCAATGCTTGATAAATATGTCTCTATGTTGGAATCGAAGGTGCGATCCACGCATCAAAACACTCCTTCCTAATTATTTCAGTATTTTTATTTGTTAAAAGTAAGTTGAACCGATAATCATGATCATCTAATATGAGACCTCAGTTAGGTGCTTTTTCTGATTGTATTTCTTTCTAGGAATTCTGTTCCACTCATTGGGTGCCAACAATAAAATGAACATATAGATCTATTTCAGGGGTTCATTCTGTTTGTATATGTTTTGTACAATACAAAGAAGGAAATGGTCTTGTGATCCACAGATGTTTTTATTGCTACATAAGGCGTGTCCTTTGTTGTATCACCTGGGAAATATCAATTTATTTGTAACATATTTGCTCATGTAGTACAATTATGTTTATCTAATTTGGTCATTAAGGTGCCCTCAAGCTCTGGAAGTGTTTCGGGGCAGCGAGGTAATATTTGGAGCTGGTAGTTTAGTACAAAATCATACTTACTCATCCATTCTCAAAGTCAGACCATTGAAGCCTTTATATAATGAACTTCCTTTATCCTTTTAGTGAGTGATGTTACCTTCATATATTTATGTATAGACGTTTGGATCTATTAAATTGTTGATGAAGCGAAGAGTTGATATCTTCTGAATTAGCAGAGCATTGAGGTATATCTCTTGGGTCATAGCCAACTCATTAGTGGGTTCAGATTCATCTTGCACTGAATGCAACACTGGCTCATTTGGATCTGATCAATTGGTGAACCCTGGGGGTGGCAAATGTTTTTTTGCAACCGAATTGCTCAACTATGGGTCTGAATATATCCTGTAGTCCATTTTCATCTCTCAACCATATGAATTTGAATCTGACCAACTGTCACACACACGGAGGGAAGGCATATGCGCCAAACTACAGGGATGCCCTCCCTACAAGGGATGTGCCAAATGACCAGGAGTATCTAAGTGATGTTTAAAACACCAGGTGAAAAAGATATACCTGAAATATGCATACCAAATGTAAAGGACTACTGCTTTCGCCTTAATATATTACCAATCAACACTTGCCATTACTTATCTAACAGATCAAATTTAATTATAAGTTTTACTTGCAATATTATCACAAATACAATACCCGTGAATCTTTCCACTGCATAATGTATACAGCATAATCTTCCCACCAGCATTGCCTTCGTTTTTCCAATTTCCGTTGTATCTTCACCTTTAAAACGCCAAAACATTCATACTTACAGGACTATCTTAAACAATGCACATCTCGAGAGAAGATTTGGCAAGCCACAATAAGCCCGGATCATTCCGCTTCAACACCAGATACGTCTCTGCTCTCCCTATTTCGTCAGGTACTATGTCTTCCTTGAAACCAACCAGAAGAAGAACTTCCATGGCAGCTATGAAACCGAGAACCAATAGTTAGTTATAGTCTTAGTCCCAGAAGGGTTCATAGGCCCACCTACATACGTGCTTATGGACCCAGATCATTCATAATATCAGTTACCTCCTGAATGAGTCATATCAGAAGTTGAAATGATCAAACCTTAAAAATCTGCATTTTCTTAGACCTTCAGAGATGAATCAGGTGTTTGCCAGTCTGAGAGATGGTGTACCTAGAGATGTACACCACAGACCAGGCTGCTCGTGCCTAGGCACAGCAAGAACCCAGGTCTGTGCTGTGCTGGGCCTGGATTCCCAAGCCCATGGCATGGCACGGTACGACAGCCCAGCATGAGCATGATTCAAATTTTCCTAAAAATATGCCCAAAGCACAAAGCCTTGCCCACGGCATGGCATGGCACGAAGCACATGCAGCATGAATTTTTTCGGGCCGGCACGTGGCCCAAATTTACACCCTTGTGTGTATCAAATAAAAAATATGTAAAGACAAATTAAGGGTCACACATGAAATAGCAAATCAGCTTTTATGGGGTGTGACTCATAATTTATGAATTTAATGTAACATCAAAAAGGAAGATAAGAAAATATGCAAACCTTTATACTTTGCAACATTCCGTTGGACTAGCGGATTAGCCTGCAGTTAAACACCAGTTAGCAATCCACAATGGGACTTGGGGAGAAAAAGAAGGTATGTTCGAATTTCAACAACCAAAAAGAGAAGGTAATGTTGCAGTCGCAGAGAGGAGTTACCTTGCGCAGCCTCTTAAATTTTATCTCATCCGGGTGTTCGATCACATTCCTAATAGCAAAATACAGGTTAGTACTGGCACTTAACTCGATCCAAGGAACAAAGAGACTCAAAACTATATGAAAATAAAGGACTTCAAGTTGGATGAATTTACCTTATTATTTTGAATAATGTCTGAAGGATAGAAGCAGCTTCGCTGTGATTAACTTCTGATTGTAGCATCTCAATGGCATTCTGAAGGCGAGTACAATAAACAGTCACAGGGTCTTGTATTCTCTGTAATTCTTGATCATCTGGATCAGGTTCATTAGCTTGCATTCCAGAAGTTCCAAGGGAGCCTGCATGGTTATCAGCAGGATCAAACTCGGCCTCCATAATTTCGTTGCCTTCAGAATGATCAGGATACGGTTCGGAATGGTTTCTGTCTTCTAATAGGACTCCTTTTACTTCAGAATCATCAGGAATAGGTTCTGAACTCTTGCTTAATGTGGTTTGTTCTTCCACAGCGCCAATTTCTCGAGAATCGTCCGGATCTGGTTCAGCACTGTTTCCAAAGTCCAAAATAATTTGTTTTACCATTGAGTCATCTGGATCAGGTTCCTTACGGGACTTTCTGGGCTGGTTCTCACTGTCAACATTTTCAAATGCTTGAGAGTCCTTGGGGGATGGTTCGATCATAACTGCATACTCCAAAGCAACCTTAGAACCATTCAAGTCAAGTTCTTCAGAATCTCTAGGGCTCACCAATTTTTTGTCAGTACTTGAATGAGAAACATGCTGTGTCATCTCAGAATCACCAGGATCAGGTTCAAAATTGATCTGGTTTCCATTGGTTCCTGAATAGGGTTCAGTTTCCATAGAATCATCTGAATCAGGCTCAAACTTATTTGGATTGTCCAAGTAGTCGTCAGGATCAGGTTCACAATCAAGATTCCCATCAGCTTTCTGAGAATTCTCAATGAGCATATCTTCTTTCCCTACAGCATCATAAGGATCAGGTTCTTCGATCACTTTAAATCCAGAATCATCAGGGTCAGGTTCCGCATGTGCTTTGGATGCACTTGCCAAACGATGGTACGCAGCAGCAACTGATGATGCGCGAGCACTGGCCAGCTGATCTGATGCATTGCCCCCGAGCTTTTGAGGACTACTGCTACTGGTTCCAATATAGGACTCCGCTTCGTAATGTTCCGAGTACCTGGTGCCACTCAATGTGCGGCCTCTAGATTTTGTCCAGTCTAAACTAGCAGCTTCTTGGTTAAGCTGTCCAGACCCAGATTGTTAGTCAAGGTAAGGCCACTCATTTGGGTACACAATACGTACATCAAACCCATTGATACATAACAGCCACCATACCTGTCTATCTAAAGTGTAAAAATCAGTATCATGTTCTGAGTATACCATATGAGCCTGAAATTGAACAGAAGAATAAGAGACGTGTCTCCATAAGTCATTTGCTAACCAATAACAAAACAATCATGCACAAGGTTGTCAAATCGTGAATTGAATCAAAAATCGTTAGGGACCACTTAGAATCGAATTGTAATTTTGAATCGTAAATTGCAAGATTCATAATAATTTAGAAGTAGGATTTGGGATTTGCGTTTTGGGATTTTTCTTAGGAAAATGCCTTTATTGTTTAAAATACGTAACGATATTTCTTTATGTATTTAATTGTTTTAGAGTACTATTTTCTATACAAACAAGAATCAAACAAGAAAAAAGAAAACTGTTCAATAAAAAAGAAGCAGGCATTTTTCTTTGGTGTTGCAGAGTTGAATCGTATAAATCGTACGATTAAATCGTAAATCGTAAGATTCAATGTATAGATCATAAGATTCAAACATAAATCGATTCTTTCACTGATTTGAATCGATCTAGGGTCAAATCAAATCGTAATATACATACAATGAATAGTAAGAGTTTTAACAAAAGAGGTCATGCATGAATGATATGCATCATGTGCATGTCAATTTGCATTTATATGTAAGGCACTGATGGAAAAATACTTCTTGTACTTGATGTGGACACAAAATCATGGCACAGAAGCTTCATCAACTACATGGGTAAACTGTTGGGCCACCATTGAATGGGCCACAGAAATAAGTGACAATCATTTCTATTTGGGAAGAACGGGGAAAAAACAATATAGAAATTCAAAGCTAATGACAACATGTACATTCATCAGATCCCCAAGTGCATAGATATAGCATATCCAAGAAGACACCTTGCATTTGGACAGTCCAAGTTGAATGCAAGTCTGCCATGTTAATGAATCCACATCAAGTTTAGGAGTTTAGAAAATTGAGCTCAAATCTTCTAAACTAGCAGCATATAGAGCTTCCCAACACTAGCTTCATTATCTGCAAAATGGTGGACATAGCCAGACAACATGCTGATCCACCAGTACTTTGTAAGTTTGTATACACCTAATAAAAATTCATCTTTTCACATTAATCACCGAAATGGTACCAATTGTTTAGATGCTCTGGATGGACATGTCACTGTCACGCGAAAATTGACCATAATAGAAGTTTGAAAAATGGACACAAATACAGAAACAAATAAATTTTCTTCATAAGCATAAATTTAAATAATAAACTACAGAAAATTATGCTTACAAGTTCATGTAATAAAGTTTTCTTGATGCTCTCATACTTCCTGAAACCCTTGAGGTCATCAGTTCGAAGACGCAAGGATATCTCCTCTCCATGGTTCTGCATAGCATGTGAGTAAAACTAGTAAAAATTAGAGAAAACTGAACAACGAACACAATGCAGATATATTCTTTGTTACATACATTCATCTAATTTCCTATTCTTTGCATCAAACAACCTAACCATATTATTACCATGTTGTAACCAAGAGGGCATTTAGGACTGATACCAACATACCCAACAGGTGCCATCTCTGTCATAATTCCAACCCGCCAACGATGCTTCATATAAGTACAGGGGAAAACATGGCATTAGAAATGGAACTTAACATAATAAATACGGGTTAGTTGTTACGAAAATGAGCATCCAGTAGTACCTTGTTCATAATAGCAATGATCCCTGGATCAGCAGCAAGCGTATGCATTCTTTTCAATGCCTCTGAAGCTGGAGGCGTCAACTGTTAAAAAACAGACCAATCATAGGTAAATAAAACTGACCAAAATGCTAATCTTATGCAAGAGCTTACCTTCAGAGAAAGACGAAATCTCGACATATTCAACTAGGAAATCATAGAAAGTATCTTCACTAGAATTATATTTAAAATAAAAAATAAAAAATAAAAAACCAGAAAGTTGTCTTCATGCACTTAGCAACCACTAAACCTCTCCTATTCCACCACAACCCAATGAAAAGAAAAACAAAGAAAGGAAAATAAAAGAAGCTAGTTGTTAGTTTTTAAATTGGATAGAATTTTTTTGAATAAAATACTGAAAATCAAAAATGGTAAAATAATAAATAAATCTTCATCTAATGATACTTCTATAACTCCGCCAATGTTGTGCATTGCTATATCTTTTGGGCATTGCTGGTCCCAAGCCTGGGCAAAAGAGGAGGGTTGCGTCAGGTTGGCAGCCAGCGTAAAAATTTTGCTAATCTCTTAGACATGAATCCTGAACCATCATAATAAAAAATTAAACAGATTGGGATGGAGGAATAGATTCTTGTTGCCGACTACCAACTAGTTGGGATAAGGCATATTATGATGATGATGATTCTTTTATGAAACAAGGATATCCATTACTTAACTTCTGTGTCAAACATTATTAAACTCAAGTATCACACACATTCCAACACTCAATTAGACAAATCGCAGGTGGCTGCATATCATTTATTATCAAACTACTACTCTGGTTTTCATTTATATAAGTTGAATTCAATCAACCTATATAAGTACTCATTCTATATTGCACATTTACATGAATTAAAATAGTTCATATGTATACCTATTATTATACGAATTAAATGACATAGAGGTTGATGTACCAGGCTTTTTTGCCTCACATATAACACATTTTCTTTCTGTCTTATACTGATAAACGTGTGTGCTCAAAGTTCATAGATGAAAATGTAAAACAAAATTAACTATAGTCTATTTGAAAAATTAAACCAAAGAGGGCTTCTTTAACTTTATTTATTTATTTATTTTCAACAATGTTATTCTCAATAGAGATGCCATTACTATATAATCGGAGTTCTTGACTTCCTCATGTTTCATTATATAATTTTTTTTTAAAAAGTAGTGAACATACTTCTATTCCTGGAATGTGAAGGGTACGGAAATCACAAAAGATGTAAGGTCCTTCTGGAAGCTTCAGTGAGCTTTGGAGCCTATCCAACATCTGTTGCCTCAATCTCTCTTCCTCATCAAATCCAGCAATTCTCAGATCAGTCTTTGCATTTTGTATAACTTCATCAATTTCTTCTTCAAACACCCCCATCATTCTAATAGACTTGCTCTGCAACAGCAAAGAGATATACTCAGTTACGTTGGAAACCTCATACAAACTTATTTACCAAATTAAAATAAGAAGAGCAAGGCAATCAACATGATTAGCTTGAAACGTCCAAGGAACTGTCTTTCTTCAAATTCGTCTTATGGTCATTCTATAACCACATAACATCGTCATTAATTTCTTTATTGCATTACTAGCACAATTGGAAAGCATAGGATTCAAGAGATGCTACAATTTAGAGAAGTTGCAGAGTTCCATAGTTGAAAAAATGATTTTGGTTTTAGTAAAGGGATTACATATATTGCCGTCTTTTGGGAGGGGGATAATTACATAACAAAGATAGACAAGTATAACAAAGAAGCTAAATTGTATTAAGCACAATATCATGAATATCAAAGATCCCTATAAGCACAACCCACCTCATGCGAAATTGCAAACCAGGACTTATGACTCAAATCTTTTGGTAAATAAAAAAGCAAAATAACATTAAAAGCAAAAGGATACATGGAAATAATATGGCCAAAGATAGGATTTACACAAGGAAAATTCTATTACAATGGCTACAAAACCCACAGAAGGTACGTTCCATTAGTTACCCTTTTAAGCTAGGTTCTTGGTTTCTGGATTCATGACTCATATTTCCACTTGTTTCAGCTCTCACAAACTGAGGATCTGCAGATCAAGTTGTTGTTCACAGATGTTGGTATTGATTCTAAAATAAAGTCTTTGATTGGAGGTTTGTTTATAACTAAAAACATTTCCCAAAAAAAAAAAGAAAAATAAAAATGATTGAACCTATATAGTTTCCATCCCAACTTCCTGATGTTTAAAGATGCATAAAGAATTCAACACCAACAGTATCTTTTTCCCTTGTTGATAAACAAATATGATAGTCAATCTGAAAGTTGGCAAACTTCTAAAACAAATAATAACATAATAGAGGATTTTTACCAAATAAAACAAATAAAGAAGAATATTTAATCAATTATGGGATAAGATTGTAACTTCATACCTCAAGAATGAAAGTCTGTTGCAAGCTTAAACTTGAGTGTTCATCGGAGAAAGGAGATAGCATTCTTGAGCTTTTATCACAATATTGAGGAACAAGGAGCCTTATTGTATCAGCTTTCACTTTGAACAATTTCTGTAGTTTGACCCCAATCTCTTTGAGGGTAGCATCTGAATTAATCTCCACATTCAACTTCTTTCCCCTCCAAATAACCAAGATGTTATGCATGATATGTTGTTTTTTCATGTTGTACTGCAGCAATCAATAAAGGAAAATTAAGAAAAACTAGGGATTAAAATCACAATACAAATCTGTTCCTTTCTCTTCATAAAGATTTTAGGGTTTAGGGTAAAAAAATAAAAAATTCAGCTCATATTCAGACAAAAGATAGAGAGGCAATTATCAAAACTCCATAAGAACCAAAATCTTAACAAACGCGAAAAGATAAGATTGCTAAAACAAATGATGGAAACGAAAAAAAAAAAAAAAAAGCTCAAACAACCTAGGATTACCTGAAATTCGTGCAATTCAGTGAAAAAAGATGCCAGAATCTAAAGTGTTTAACAAAAATTCAAGGAAATTTGACTGAACCAAACACCTGCGATGAAGATTACGAGATAACTACCTATTCTTACTGGAAGATTTACCTTTGCCGAACCGATCGGACTGACTATGGCGAACACTATTAAGAGAAATGAATTTCACCGGAGAGAGAGAATCAACGAAGACTGCAGGTCACGAATACGGTGAAGATATATAAAGGGCAAAAATAAAAGGACAGAGATCATTCCCGATTGGCGGCGTATTTTAGTTTTTTAACGAGTTGTCTTGCGAAAGTGAACCGAAAGGTGACTACGCATGTGCTTACGAAATGAACCGACATTATGTTGAACCGGACCACGTCAATACATAATGAGCTGGTCAATTCCGGTTGACCCATGGTCCAATAGGTTTGACCTCCTAGTTAGGGTTGTAAGCGAACCGAGCCACTAGCAAGGCTCAAGCTTGGCTCAAGCTAATTCAAAATTTTAGGACTTGAGTTCACCTCACAAAAACTTGTCTCGTAAAAATTTGATTGCAAAGAAGCTTAGTTTAATCCAAATGCATCAAAGGCGCCACTTGTCAAAGCAGTAAAACCTTGGGTTGTTGCACCCAAAGCTTGGATCGATTTCTTTCGTCTTCATGGTAGCTCATGAAAAAAAGAAGGGTTTGGATCTCTACAAGGTTTGATTCTACGTCTTTCCTATAAGAGAGTAGTTGCATGACCACTAGGGCAAACATACCAAAAAACAAAAAAAATTCAAATAGATGGATATTATAATTGATAATTGTTATTCGTAGTATAATATATTAGCATATATATTTCATGTTAATATATAGCATAAAATATAAGAATATATATACATACTTTTATATATAAACCAAACCGAACTTTAACCGAATCCAACCTACCCAATCTCCTCTCAAGCTCATTAAGATATCTTAATGAGCTTTTATTGAGTAGAAGGTCGGTTCATACGAGCCGAATCCGAACCCGAACTGAGGTAACTCGGCTCGTTGACAGCCCTTAGCTTGGTTGACCACCAATCTGGTACTAAAGACTCGATAGAAGGATAGCAACTAGTGTAAGTAACGTCCGTTAAACCGGTAATGGCTTCTCAGTTCCGGCCACCCCTAAGCTCAGTCAACTCCATGGATTCCCTGAACCAGAACACTTCGTTGCAGCGACTTCAAAACGTGGAGAAGGTAAATTTCTGCTAATAGATTGGGTTTTTCTCTTACGATTCGTTACAGGAAAAATGGAAAATATCTCTCTATTGCGCAGAGGATTGTTAGGGTTTTGGAGCTCGCTGGAGGAGTAATGGACGAACTCTCGAATTCCACTGGCCCGAGAATGGAAGTTATCACCAATCAATGTCGCGAGTTCATGCAGATGATCAAGGTTCTTGATCTATCTTCATTCTCCGCTGTGTTTTTGTTATTGCTAGTTAGTTTATTCCAATTTTGAGGATTCGGTTGGTTGAATCGAGCGTCTAACGTTCTAGATTACGAAGTTATCAATCTTAACTGTTCTTCAAGTACTCTTTCTGCAATTCAATGCTTTTGATTGAGTTTCAGTCATCGTCCATCTTTAGGTCGATCTGGAATTGGTATTAATCTGTTTGATGGGAAGTCTTAATGGATTGGTTGGAGAGTAGTTACTGCAATTTCTAAATCTCACAATTTTATTGTTGAGTTGTTCCAATCCATCAAGCACAGTCGCACAGATAAAGCTGAGTGAGATCTCTATGAGATAGAAAATTTTTGGCTGTAATTTTATAGTTATGCTTGAGCTTGAAACCTGAGATTCTCTTATATTCATGCTTCCACTTTATATGAGTCTCTGAGTTATCAATATCGACAAAAAATTGATTTGGAAGCTTTAAGAAATTAACTTTTACTGGCATGGGAGTCCGTGGTCCTCAGAAACCCACATCCTTTTATATTTTCTCTCCATTCAGCAGTAATAAATTTTTCGGGCATGGCTATTTGTGATCTTGAGCATCCAACCTCCTCTTACATTCTCTTTATTCAGCTGCTTGCTATAGTGCGCAGTGATATTTATGTTTTTAGTTAATTCTAGGAATCAAGAAAAGGAAAAGAAAGAACTTGTGGTTGGAAATCAATGGTGTATTTAGTTGCAAAGTCTGTTTAATCTGAGGGCTATGATGTTTGTGAATGTTCTTGTTTGGGGGATGTTTCATTATTCTATATTGGTAGTGGTAAAGTCTGTTTCTAGTTTCATGCTCAAGATGCATGCCATGTTGACACTTTCATTAACTCATTAAGAGGAGGCCAGAGGGCTTACCTGTTGTGTGAGTCAACTAGAACTTGGAGTGTTGTAACACAACTATTTTAGTTCTGTGTTAAGATTTGTGGATTTACAGCTTCATTATGGAGAACTAGATGGGATCACTCAATATGTCTAAGAAGACAGAGATTATCTTAGTAATTATGGTGGAAGTGTCGATAGATACTTTCTACATGGTAAATGAATGGAGAAATGCCTCCAACTGAGCGTCTACTTGACTGAAGGGCTTCAACATATGATGCTTTATTTTGATCAAGCAGCACAACCATTCATCCTACGCTCATATTAGTAGAAAAATCCCATCTCTAGGATTGGTTACACCAAGAATACCGAAACAAGATGAGATAAGAATTCTTCAGTGGTGGATTTGAAATTACATGCCAAGATAAGATGAGATAAGAGTTCTTCAGAGCAATAGGCTAGCTTTAAGTTTGAGTTCTACACTAATTCTAGGCTGACCTTAGGCAGTAAATCTTAGGAAGTATGTGTTTACTCCTAGATAATTAAGATCTAATGATTTCCCTATTTGTGAATATGAAATTATATGTCAAGAAGAAGAATTATTAGCTGTCTAGATTAGTCAGAAGTGGTAACCTAGGTTGATAACTGTTTTTGTTTGGAGAATTTTAGTTTTAGAAAAGGGTATGTCATAGATTTTTTGGTAACCTTGTCTATACTGGTCGATTTATGACCAATGATTTTTTTGTCATGCAAGGCATATGTATTAGGTGGTCTAGAGCTATAGTAGTCAAGATTTGAAACTTCATGTTTTGGTATAGACTTTCATCTTTTTAGAAGTGATAAGTCGTGGAAATTTTATAAAATTATAGATACTTATAGAAGTTTTAAGGAAATGATAAATTCTTGGATGAAATTTTAGAAATTAATAGAACAAGCATTAAATAGATATTAATTGGTGCCACTTGGGATAGTGGTAAAGCTTTGGGGAGGTGACCCTAAGACTTGGGTTTGAATCTTGCCTTCGCCCAAAAGAAGGAAATTGCTTGATCATTTGCATCAACCAAAGACATAGGAGTTGCTTGAATATGCTACCATGAATTGGCACCTGTGGTTCCCATCACAGCAGCCGCACTCCCAACAAGGCCCTAGGAGATGAATAGCTGGTATGTGTTCCAAACAGGCTTGGCCCACTGAGGATGTATGGGGAGGGAGGGAGAAAGAAAAGATAGATTTGGGATTCATTGTATAACAAAAGAGGAAAAAAACCATTTACAATATAGTAATATAAGATCAACAATACATGGACAACTCTATTACCCATGTTTAAAACTCTTAAATTTGAAGCTATAAATCAATACATAATACTATAATTGCCAAGTACTCTTTAGGAAATATTATGTGTGTTTAATTAGCATATAAATCCTGATGGTTTGTTTCTAACCTATTTTACAAACATATAGATATTTTTATTATTTAAAATTTTATTTAAGACAAAATAGAAGAAAAAGTAGACAACTTTTTTAGCTGATGCATGTATATGATTTAAACCAAGAATCAACTTGGAAATTTATCAGAATCAATTAGTTTGAGTTTTAAGATGGCCATTTAGATGGAAATTTTGAAAGCTTTGGTTGAAGTGCTTCTACGCTTGATTTCAGTGGACTTTAGTTCTAAGCTGGTGGAAGGGGAACTAATTCAATGAAAAAAATTCAACTGTGGGGAAGCATAAAAAGAAAATTTGCACCTTTGGAATAGGGAAATTTCGCTTCTTGATGTTTCCTATAACAAATTATACAGAAAAATTTCAAGACAGGTGAAATGTCGGGATTTCTTGGGGTACTTTTGCTAACTTTTGTGATATTGAGAACCACTGTATGGGGAGTACACACCTGGTTTGTGGGTGTTTGTTGGATTCATTCAACAAAAGAGGCAACATTAATTAGATAACATATACAACATTAATTTGACATTAAGCTTTTGTTCACACACTTGAGTGTAATATTTGGCCATGAGTATCTGTTTTTCCATTGTTTATACTAGACACCTGGTCTGGAGACAACATATATCTATATATATATATCTATATATATATATATATATATATATATATATATGTCTCATGTAGAATACATTCCAACACTGAATACATTAATTTAGTGTAACATTCTTTTGGGTGATCAGTTTCAGTAAAAGTGCGATTTAACCATATAATAGGTCCACAGAGAATGCCATGTTCATTCTTGTTTGGGTTGAAATTTATCTATGCTTTGAAACTGTTCTTTCAGCCATTTGTCACTGAACCTAGAGTTTGAAGACTTTAACATTCTTATGATGTTTTGACCTTGTGCATTAGGATATCCAAGTGATACTGCGGGAAGAAATAAAAAGTGCATGTGAATACCGTCCGTTTGAGAAATGTGATTATAGTTCAAGAATCTCTAATGTGATCTGTTGCAAGAAGCTGGAGTACGTCATCGAGCAATTGAACAACATGAAACTGAGCATCGATCACTACCACAATGCAGTATGATCAGCAAAATTTTGCTAGTTGTAAGTACATTCAGAAAAATCTTTACTGCCTTTTTTTGTTTTTTTTTTTAATTTATCTGTATCAGAAGTTGGAGAATAGAGTTTTTAGCTAGTAATGTTGACGAGTCCAAGGCAAATATCTTGCTTCATCCAATTTAGACATGAATTTAGGGATGGGAATATAAAACATATGGAATGCATATGTGATGCAACTTCTACAGAATGGAAGATGAGAAAGGAAAAAGTTCTGGTCTCATGCCCTTTCCCATTATTGCGCCACATTTGTGGGTGAATATATGAACTTTATTTTAAGAAATGGAGCAAGGTTTCGATTCGTACTACCAGTAGTCTTCTTGAAAGTACGAAGGCTAATGCACGAAATCCCAATTCCTGTTTCGGGAACTTTTCTTAGGATTCAAATTAATCAAGAGTCTATTAAACTTGTGGTAAAAGTACCTAACGATTGCATGCATCTGATGATTGCTTCTTAGTAATGTCTCAGAATTTGATGAAGAAAACCCTCGGGAAGCCATAAATGGCTGGTGCTTTCCATTGGTTTGCCTAAATACTTAGCTGCAGCTGGAATTGAAGTAGCAAAAGCTGAATTGAATTCTCAAATCACAAACAGATATCTCTTAATATCTGGAATAGTTTACAATCAGATATCTCTGGAAAAGCAGACCTCTTACCCGAGAGATTTTTCAAATCTTCATTTGAAAAGGAGACTCACCAGTAGGGACATAACTAGCTCTTAGAATTGTATAATGGCTGACTTGATTGAGAGTAGGCGTCGTGTGTGTCCCTATCGGCTCTAAACAAGAAAATCCATGACTTTTTTGTTTGATAAAAAGATTTCATTAATATAATATTAGCGATTACCGAGTCTTCTCATTCTACGGCCTACATACTACATCATCTTCGTTTCTTCATCCAAAAACAGGACAACTAGTCCAATGCATAATTTTCTAGGCAGTCTGTGGCCTATATATATATATATATCGATATACATTTAGAGAAAAATTTAATCCAGTGACATTAATTGAATGTTTAGGGTTATTGCATTAAATTCTTTTGCGCACACAGATACCAAAACCGAAAACCAAACCAAACCGAAATAGATTCGGTTATATAAAACTAATTATGCACTAAATACACACATACACATAACCCCTAACACACACATATATATACACGTATACATGTATAGATGTATGTATATTAGTCTAGTTCGATTCGATTTATATATATTACACATATACATATATAGATGTATGTATATTAGTCTAATTTGATTGGATTTATATATATTTAATTAAGTTCAGTTTAGGTTAATCAAGGCCTAAACTAAAAACCAAACCAAATTAATTCGGTTTTTTTCTTTTCCGAAACAAAACCAAACCAAAATGGAAAAGAAATAAATCAAGTCAAACCAAACTGACATTTTTCGGTTTGGTTCTTTCGGTTTTTGGTTTAAACCGAACCAATTGACACCTCTAATCCCATCGTTTAGAATTACGTGTTACGCCTTTGCGTGAAGCATCAGAAAATTCCTCTTTTACTGGGCCTAAAAATGGGTAGACTAACAATAAGGCCCATTAAACAGATCTTCATTGAGGGCTTTCTAGAAAAGTCTTGAGAAGGTAGAAGAAAAGAAATTTCTAGAAAGGTAAGTAAGATATTTTTGGAGACAAATTTATAACCATAAGATTAAATCAATCTTAAGCATCCATTGTAACCAAGAAACCTATAAAAGGGGAAGAGCTTCTCATTTGTAACATAACTTCAGAAGTTCTGAAGTTCTTTGAGTTAGGTATACAAGTTCTTTCCTAAGTTTTTTCTTGCGTTCTCTTTACTTCTAGTCTTCAATGCGTTGTGGGAGATAGGCTAACTTGTGCTACAAAGGATTAATTGAGCACAAGTGCAGTACGGTTGGCTTGGAAAACTCCAAGACCGTGACATATGGCTAGGGATGATAAAAGGTTAAAAAGCAACATCCCTTTTTAATACTCCGGATTGTCTACATTGAGAATCGTCCATATGTGCTTGCATCAGGAGCACGATTGGTCCATTCTCCTTTGATTTTTTTAGTCATTTAATTTAAAAATTAATTTTTTTTAAGGAGAATGGACTAATCATGTTCCAGGCACACACGCATCGATACACGATCTGCAGACAATCTGAGCTCCTTTTCAGTATACTAGCAGTCTATAGTTTTATCTAAATTTTGATTTACTTAATTAAAATATGAATTTTAATTTTAATTACATTAAAATATTATTTAAAATTTTAATTATAAATTTAATTTTAAAATATTGTACGAAGCCTAAAAATCGATCCAGTAGAATTATTGATGAGTATGCAATACTCATACTTTTAGATCTATAACTCATGTTAGTTAGCTTTAAATGAATTGTAAGGAGAATGGATTAATACACATTTTATATTTTGCAGGGTAAATGAAAAAGGAAATAAAAACAGCTAATTCAAGCTCTGTTAAGCGCCAATGGTGATAAGCTTCATGTTGATGACAAATGAGGAACTCATATCAGGCCCATATGTACCTTGAAGCTCATCTAGAAGAATCACGGTGGAAGCCCAAGTAAAGCCCAAACGGAATAGTCCAAATTCAAGCCCAAAACATCACTGGGACTAATTGATCGATCGACTTTTGCGTTTTGAGCGAAACAGAGTTTTAATTTGAATTTTGAATGTAATTTTCTTTCTTTTAGATAACTTTGTAGTGTTTGAAGTAGAGGAGAACTCTAAACGTTCTTATAGAGTTGTAAAGGATTAGGATTAGTTTTGGGATCTGTTATATACAACAGAGAACGAACAGAAAAGAAGAAAAAGAGGAAAAAGAGAATTCAATTTTCACTTCTTGGCAATTCATGATAATGTCTAGCTAATTATTTTGCTTGGTTGAAGAATACTGAAAC
>JAUPMG010000005.1:2243529-2258178 GCA_031762675.1 Pachysandra terminalis
GAACTACTCGACTTGGAGTAGAGCTATGGTTATGGCACTCAGCGCCAAAAACAAGATCGGTTTTATTGATGGCTCCATCAACAAGCCAACAAATCCGAAGGATCCTAATCTTCATCAATGGATACGTTGCAACAACATGATCAGTTCTTGGATTCTCAACTCTCTATCAAAAGAAATAGCATCCAGCGTCATTTATGCTGAAACAACGTATGAGATATGGAACGATCTTAAAGAACGTTTTTCCCATGTCAATGCACCTCATATGTTTCAAATACAGAGAGACATTATTTCTCTTCATCAAGAGCAGATGTCTGTGACCAGCTATTTCACTCGTCTAAAAGGTTATTGGGATGAGCTTTTTGCTCTTTTCCCTCTACCCTCTTGTTCTTGTGGAGCAATGAAAATTTTGATCGACTACCAACAACGCGAGAAAATCATTCATAATGGGATTAAACGATTCCTATGCTGCTGTTCGTGGACAGATCTTAGTCATGGAACCATTGCCCTCCATGAATAAGGTTCTCTCCCTCGTTTTGCAAGAAGAAAAGCAACGAGATGTCCTTGCTACCAGTTCACAAGCATCTGAACCTGCATCCTTGGCTGCCAAGTTCAATTTCAATCAAAACTCAAGCCGTGACACTCAAAACAGTGGCAATCCCTCCAAGAACTATGGTAGAGGCAGGAGACGTGAAAGACCAACATGTGATCATTGCGGCTGGGTTGGGCATACAATTGATAAGTGTTATGTCCTTCATGGCTATCCTCCTGGCCATCGTCTCTACAAGGATCACAAACACTCTGCAAGTAACCATGTCACTGCTCCAACCAAAGCAAGAGCTAACTCAGATCCACCTCCTGTTACCCTCCCTTTCACTGCCGAACAATGTCATCAACTCTTGGCATTACTTAGCAAGCCACAAGTTGTGGTAAATCAAGCAGGTAGTTGTCTTTCGAGTACTGATTTATCAGGTACATCTCTTAGCTTAGCTTCCCACCAAACATCATGGATCATTGATAGTGGAGCCACTGACCATATGGTTAGTTCCGCATCCCTCCTTACAAACATTGCCCCGGTAGGCCCATCCACTGTCAAACTTCCCAATGGACATCATGCTCCTGTTACACATATTGGAACCGTAGAGTTAACTCCCAACCTCATTCTTCAAAACGTCCTTTGTATACCATCTTTTACTTTTAATCTCATTTCAGTCAGCAAACTTACACGTGATTCCAACTACTCATTATTTTTTTTCCCATGATTCTTGTCTCATCCAGGACCTGTCTTCGAAGATGATGATTGGAGCGGGTAGAGAGCGGGATGGCTTATACCATTTTTCGAGTCCAATTGCATCCGCGTGTTCAGCTAGTTTCAAGTCTGTCACTGATCTATGGCATTTTCGTTTAGGGCATTTATCCAATAAATGTTTGCATTGTCTTTCCAAAGATATTCCCAGCATTCATGTTTCAGATACCCATCATTGTTCAATTTGTCCTCTTGCTAAACAAACTAGATTACCTTTTCCATTGAGTTCTATTATAGCTCCTTCTGAATTAATTCATTGTGACATATTGGGGGATTTACCACACTACATCACTCACCAGCGCACGATACTTCCTCGCCATTGTAGATGATTTCACTCGTACCACATGGATTTATCTTATGGCACACAAGTCTGAAACTCGATCTCACCTTAAATCCTTCATTCACCTAATTTCCAATCAGTTTGATCGAAGAGTCGAACAGATTAGGACTGACAATGGGATCGAGTTTGATATGGCCCCTTTTTTTCTTAAACATGGGATTACTCACCAACGTAGTTGTGTGGCGACTCCCCAACAAAAGGGAGTAGTAGAACGCAAGCACCGCCACCCCCTTAACGTTGCTCATGCCTTGCAGTTTCAAGCCAACCTTCCTATCAAGTTTTGGGGTGAATGTGTTCTGACTGCAACTTATTTAATTAACCGTACCCCCTCTGCTCCTCTCTGGACAGACCCCCTATGAGAAATTATTTAACACCAAACCTTCCTATTCTCATTTGTCTTTGGTTGTTTTTGCTAAGCTTCTACTCATACTCTTGCACGCAGTAAGTTTGATGCCAGTGCGAAACAATGCATCTTTCTTGGTTATCCATATGGCCAAAAGGCATACAAAGTGTATGATCTCCACACCCACTCCATCTGCACCTCTCGTGATGTTATTTTTCACGAAGATATCTTCCCATTTCATGATCACACTCTCTCTCCATGTTCATCCAATGTCCTACCCTTACCGGTTGTAGAACACACCGAATATTCAGCCCCTTCTTCAGTTGCAAATGACACCCCTTTAGCAAGACCATCAGCAACCATATGGCTTCGCGGTAAATAGCAGAGAAACTAACTGAGCATAAATCAGCCAATAACTCCCTGGCCCCTCGATACAGGGGCCAATACGCCACGGGTACACTAAAAGAGGATTCGCCAGTAAAGAAATAATGAGAGAACAGTCTCCCTCAATCACAAAGTCCTTAAACCTCGCTTGTTTTGCAAAAATGATGTCTTCTAGAGGCGCTTCCACTTCAACGACAATAACATAAGTAGTACCAATTGAAAGAGCAAAGCCACCCAAGTATCTACCATCTTCCGATCTACACAATCCACCGGCACCAGCATTCCCTGGAGCCCCTTTGGCCGAGCCATCAAAGCTAAGTTTCCCTGAATTTGGGGGATCCACCGAACAAAAATATATTCCTTTGATCTGAGCTTAAATTCTTCACTGCAATCCGGCCGGAGAATCGCTATCGTATCATCCAGCAGGCACCTTATCCTCAGAGCCGCGATTCTCGGATTAGGACGAGCACCTTCAAAGCTAACAGAGATTCTGCAATTACAGATAACCTAGCAAAGTTGCAGTGTAATGAATAATAACTTCAGGAAATTCAGTACAAGAGGGGGCAAAGAGAGTTGATCCACTCCCCTAGAGATTGGAAACGATGATGATGCTCCAATCTAAAACACAACTTATTTTCTCCTCTCTTCACCAACCATTTATTTCCTTCCCATCTTTAATACTCTGCATTGTCATCAACAAGAGGACAACCTTTTCCTATGAAAAATGCACAGAACCCCAACTGGGTCTTAAGGATTTTAGATCATGCTGGATGAGTTGAGATCATTAAAAGGTCTCTCTGCTAAGAATTTTTTTCTGTCCTTCCCTTGTTTGGTGTTAGCTGTTTCTCCATAAAGCAGGCTTGTGTTTTTTGTGTCACTGAGGGGAGAAGATGGAAATTTTACAACAATCTCATAATTTTCCATCAATATCAATAATAATCGAGGTGGTTGTAGATTGTGTTTCTGGACCATGTCTTTTGTTCAATTAGTTTCAATGGAAATTCACCTTTCATTGATTTTGCTATCAAATATTATATTGCTTTGTACACATATGAAAGGAAATAAAAATATTAAATTGCCCAGATAAGTTTGAATGCACATGATCAGAATAGACACTATTGTAGAAAGCTGCTAATAGTATTCTTATTTATAAATTGATCTGATGAACAGAGAGAGAGAGGGAGAGAGAGAGAGAGCGAAATGTTGAGCTGCAGTAATTGATCATCCTCAAAGTAGAAATTTCTCCTCACTCAGCAAAACAGGACACTAAAATGAAATAACGGTCCTACTCTAAAAGCTGCTAATAGTATTCTTATTTATAAATTGATCTGATGAACAGAGAGAGAGAGAGAAATGTTGAACTGCAGTAATTGATCATCATCAAGGTAGAATTTTCTCTTCTCTCAGCAAAACAGGACACTAAAATGAAATAACGGTCTTACTCTAAAAGCTGCTAATAGTATTCTTATTTAGAAATTGATCTGATGAACAGAGAGAGAGCGAGAGAGAAATGTTGAACTGCAGTAATTGATCATCCTCAAGGTAGAATTTTCTCTTCTCACTCAGCAAAACAGGACACAAAAATGAAATAACAGTCTTACTCTAAAAGAAACATAATGCTTTCGCTTAATAACGAAGAACTAAGTCTAGATGTAGACAATGAGAGAGGAATCTAAATAAAAGAAAGAGTCAAAATCCAATCAGAGGATTAATTAGGAATACAGACTACCAAAAAAAAAGTACTCTGAAGAACATTAAAGAACAGTTTAACAATACCTGTAGGCTGCAACGTCCAAGCAAGAGGAACCACCATCATCTGCTGGAGAAAAGTCCAATAGCATAAGGCAAGCTCAGGCTTGGGTGGCTTGGACCGGTTGAACACTAAGTGCAACAGTTACTAAGCCTGCCCAATCCAACTTCAAAGCTTATATAACCAAAAAATACACGATGAGCATGTCAAACTTGAGATATATGGATTATGACTTCAGAAAAATGAACACATGCCCAAAATCCATACCTAGGATTCAAATCAAATCCACATTATAAATGGTTGATTCTCCGATTAGTTTATCTTAAAAGGCCCGATATGCATTTGTGTGTGTGTGTGTGTGTTTGATTTGCAAAACATAACAGCATTAAAACCAAGAAATCCAAGAAGGTAAGGTATATATAATATGAGAAATTTCTTCGACCTAATACCAATGAAAAGGATAGTGTAATTTTGGAACTGGGTTCAGCTCAAAGGACAATTATGGTAGAAATGAATGTAATAAACTTGCATAAATTGTTTTTGTTAATAAAATTCAATTGTGGAAACAATTAATTCATTGTAAGCCGAACCTTTTGCAGTAATATTATATCTACATGAACCTCACCATACATCTTCTGATCGAAAAAGGTTAAAGGGAACAGATCTACCAATAATGCTACTACCATCTGCTATACTAATATAGAGAATCAGTAAGAGAGAGTAAGAAAACTTATATAAACCATGTTCAAGCTAAATCTCCATATATGCATATCAATGAATTCAAATTGATCCATAGAGCTATTCTTAAAATTCAGCCCATAAAAGAATTTAATCACTGATTGGTAAATCAAAACAAAGCAATGTATAATGGTGAATTGAAATTGATTCATAGAACTATTCTTAAAGTGCCAGCCCATAAAAGTGTTCAATCAATGATTTATAAATTAAAACAAAAAAAACCCAAATATCAAAAGAATTTAAAAGGAAAAAAATACAGAAATGTGAAAACAATTAATTCATTTTAAATCGACCCATTTGCAGTTATATTCATTTGAACCTCACCATACAGCTACTAATCAGAAAGGGTAAAAGAGAACAGATTTACCAATAAAGATTATAGTATTTGCCATACTAAGAGAAAGAGAGAGAGAGAGAGAGAGAGAGAGAGAGAGAGAGAGAGAGGTTTGTACAATTAACTTTACTTATCATAATTTCTAAACTATACAGTTAAACTCATAATGGTGGATGTCATTGTAAGATCCTCAACAGTGCTTTCAATGGATCTACTTCTTTGCATACAAATGCATGGATCAAAAGATATTTAATTTTGAAAGTTTTGTTTCTAATAAATAATTAGTTGTGTGATGATAGAGAATTTTTCAATTTTATTATTTCAAGCTTCCCATGTTCCAATAATTTGCCCATAAGACTCCCTAACATAAGAAAGTGATCAGAAAGGGCTAGTTTCCTTGCCCTTGATTCATGCCTGCCTTCATATTGCAGTGGAGTTTTTCCATCTTCCTTCTATGGATAAAAAGCACTAAAGCAGATAAGAAAACGCCTATAAAATCAGAGGAGTTGTGACATTAAAACTTGAAAAAGCATATTGTAACAAAAAAAAAAAAAAAAAAAATACACAATGTTATGGAAATTTTCTTTTACTTTGGAAAACTATAACATCAAATAAATCAAATGAGTACATCACTTAAAAAAATTAAAAATAAAACATAACAGAAAAAGGTCCACCAACAAATGTAATAATATTAATAATGATATTATAATAAATTAATAAAAATAATAATGAAGTTAAAGACTAAAATCACAAAGGATTATTAGAAAACCTAGCTAACATAGTGAAGGCGTAATCCAAGTGGGCGGCGGCCAAATACAGGGAGGATTGTTTGGGTAGCATGGCAAAGATTCAATCTTAGAGTCTTCCAAGTTGTAAATGCCCATATCATGACCGCCAACTACACCTTCCACAAAACAGTCCCGGTAATCATCAGCGAAGTAGATGCAGTTTGGTTTGCATTCTGGAAAGTCACTGGCACGGAGAGAAATTGAGCTACTAGAACCAATGAACAGAACACGATCACCCAAGCTTTTCACTTTGACCCACTTCCCTTCTCCTTGATCTAACTTGAAAACTGAAAATGCCTTTGTTCCATAAATATACTTGTTCTTTCCTTCATTATCAACTACAAACCCATTACTGCCATACCCAACTCTACCAAGTCCTGTAACTTATCCTCCTTCCGCCTCTGCCTCTTCTTCCTCTTCCTCTTCTTCTTCCTCCTCTTCTTCTTCTTCTACTACTACTTCTTCTTCTTCTCCTTCATCTTCTTCTTCTTCTTCTACTCCTACTTCTTCTTCATAACCGAAATCTATAAACCTACAAACGACTAAGAGTTCTCCAGATGATTCAGCCAAATACCTTTTGCTGTTACCATTGTATGGACGAGGGGGCACAAATTGTGTCAATTTGGGAGAAGGGCCCACATCAACAATTACAACTGCCAAATTGCAATCTACTGCTTAGAATTGCCCTTTATGATAAATAATGTCATCATAAGCATGTCGTGGATGTTGATGTATTACAGTCCAAGACTTGTTTCCTGGTCTGAAGAAGGCCAAACCATTTGTTTCACCATGGATTGCTAGGGCTACATAATCATTACTTTTGGCGGGACTTGAAGATAAGATCATCTTAGTAATGAAAAATATTATCATATGTTTTGCATTTAAGAGTGTAGGAGCCGCCATACAACCCCCGAATCAGATATTCGGAAGTTCGATATTCTAACACATCTGGAAAAGTTGTGAGGGGTGGCAATTGTATTTGGTGCCTTATAATTGGATTGAGCAGGGTGATTTCCGGGTTCTCGTCCACTATACACAACCAACCATGAGATGATCCCCAGCAATATTTCCCATGAAACTCTGGTACCTCCAATCTATGAATCTTTCCATCCAAGAGACTAAAGAAACAACCAAAGCCTGTCGCTTTACAATCTTTTGCATAAAGGAGCATAATCCAAGGAGATTGGGTGGTTATATGGGTAGGTGCAGGCATTACCATAGCTCGCCACGACACACAAACAGCACGAAACCGGATATAATCCTCGATGCTCAGCAGCTTTTTTGCAATTTCTTCTAACAAGTCCCTGGGTAGTTCAGACCAGCTATCCATTACTGTTGTCTGTGACAATCCGAATACAGAAAACCAATGAGCCAAATCCATGTTAAGGAACAAAAGCTACAAATTTAAAACTCGAAAGGGAAGAATACAGCATAATAACAATCCATGGTATATATAGATTTATTAAGACAGTCAGTCTCCTACTGTGATTCCAACTCTTTTGCATTACATAGCTTCTAAATTTAAAACTCGTTTTGGTACCAATCCCTAAAGGAGTCAAAGAGGGAAGAGGAGTCCAAAATCATAAAGGAAAGGAATCGAGTATAGATTGTTCTAAACAAAGTGGAACGGATCTACACCTTCTATTACTATTATTGGAATGGTCTGCTAGTCAGAAAATTTGATCGATAGAAATAATAAAAGAGCACGAAAAAAAATAAGATCGTTTAGAGATCGATGAGGATAATCGATGAATCGAAAATAATAATAATAATAATAATAATAATAATAGAAGTTTCTTAACCACCGAAATCAGTCTTCTTGAAGGCAACGGCCAGAATTCACTGTCAGGAAGAACCACGGAGACGCACAGACGAGCTTAGCTTCATAAGACAGCACAATATTTCTTATTCGGTTGGAAGGTGTTTTTTTGGGCAATGGATCAGGTGCAGGTGCGGGTGGCCTTGCCGTGCCGGTGAGTGCGGGCGGCACTCAATTGACCACCGGCACTTGTAAATGAAAGAAAAAAAAAAAATTAAATATTTTTTTATTTCTTCACACATATATTTAGGTGACGTGGACCAATAAAATAGAATATCCCCCGCACCACCCTCACCTAACTGATACCGCACAGGATCCACACTCGTTGTTTTTTTTAGGTTAGTTTTAGATTGAGTAATCATGTTTTACCAAAAAATTTGTGCTAAAACAATGGTACCAAAATAGTACCATACCTAAAAAAAAAAAAAACTTGTGTAAAAAGTAGGACCGTCAATTGATTCAGTTTAAACCGAAAACTGAAAAAACGAAACCAAAAGGAGTTGGTTTGGTTATGATTTAGAGAACAAAAAACATCAAATTACTTCAGTTTGATAGTCGGTTAAGGTTTCGACCAAACAGAACCAAACTGAAAAAACTGAAATAGATTATATATATATAAATGTATGTATGTGTGTTTTACATAGAAAATAGTATTAATTTTGTCAAATTGAATCGAAATAGATTATACTAGCAAAAAACCAGTGCACGCACGAGTAAATAGATTTTAAAAAATATTATGAAATTAGGCAGTGGCCAAAATTGACCAAAATTAATTATGAGTGTCTTACTGGATAGAAATATAATTCAAGGAGAGAGAGAATGGTTGAAACGACAATGCTGTTTTGGGCATAGTTTTAAATTTCAGAAATTTTAAGGATGCCCAAACGAAACTAAAGTATCCGAAATTTTGGATATTTGGCGAAATTTCGGTGAAAAATATTTTTTTGATTAAAATAATCAAATGAAATAAAGGTGTTTTATTTCGAGAAATTTTGGTCTGAAATTTTGCGAAAATAATTTCTCTTTTCTTTTTAATTTAAAGTATTTAATATAGACTTAATTTTAGCCAATTTCTTTCTTTTTTTTATTTCTTTTTTTAATAACTACAAAGTAATAACTTCTAAAATATAAAAAATAAAGTTAGTCAATAAAAAGTGGTATATTTTGATTAATAATGTGAAATAATACAAAAGTTTACAACTAATAAATACAACTTTTATATTACAACATCCAAAAAGAATATAAGTATCCAAAATATGTTGGATTCAAATTCTAACATCTAAAAAATACAATATATACAAGTTACTTTAAATTGAAACTTTAAACTTTGTTTCTTGATTTCCTTCACTTTATGCGGGTACGGAATTCATTTGTGTACCTACATAAGCAAAAGAAAAAAATAATTCGTAATAATATTTATTCTATATAATAATTACTAAAATAATATACCCAAATATCAACTCCTCCATAATAGTACCCCCAAAGATTTCGGTGAAAAAACATTTTTTGTTGAAAAGAATGAGAATTTATCTATTTATAGAGTTTAAATGCATTTTTAACTATTTTTTTTTTTTACTTTAAACATGACTCTAGAAATTATTTTCACCAAGATTTCAATGCAAAACATTTTTTGGTGAAAAGAATGAGAATTTGGCTATTTATAGAGTTTAAATGCTTTTTTTTTATTCTTTTTCTTTTTTTTTTTACTTTTAACATAGCTTTTGAACTTATTACGGTTGAAAAAGTGAATATTTCAGGTGAAATAAAATTAGCAAAGTGAAAATATTTCGTTGAAATTTCAGCAATTTCGCTCACTTTTTCGCCAAAATAATTCAAGTCGAAATAAGAGTATTTCGCATTTCGGATGCCTTATCCGAAAGCGAAATTTAAAACTATGGTTTTGGGTAATTATTTTTGTAAAAAAATTGATTTAATATCATATTTAATAATTTTAGAAGGGAATCAAAAAGCATTCCACGTATTTACATATTGTCATGAGCAATGCTATTGGTGACGAATGAGGAATATAAAATATACATTTGTGCATTTTTTTTCAAATAAAATGGTCTATCATAGATATTTGTAAATTTATTTTATTTTATTTTACAATTGGTAAATTAAATATGTAGTAACATGAGAATGTGAAAAATATACAACCTATACCCCTCTATCTTAGAATCTTATACTCCAAACCGTAAATCACCTCATCGGTTTTAGTTGGTTTCTGGTTAGTAATCCAAACAAGTTTGGCACCAACACTCCTCAACATAAATGCTAGCTCTACCAGCAATAAGTGCCCACTTGTATAAGATGTATTTTGTTAAATGATTCTCAAATAGACCAAACTTTATTTTCAAATATAGGATTTTTTTTAAATGCCATAATATCTTCATCACACTCTACGCCGGATATCGTTTGGATGGACTTGAAACATTATGGTCCCATGGCTAATCTTCATCACTTTTCCAATACACAACTTCCTCAGATTGGTTAAACATAGACACCTTAGCTCTTTCACAATATCTTCATCACACTCTACGCCGGATATCGTTTGGATGGGCTTGAAACATTATGGTCTCATGGCTAATCTTGACAAAACCTTTCTCCCTGTCGTGAAAACTTGCCAGATGAAGATGCCTCAGAAGCTGAAGTAGGTTTGCTCCGGTCGGCAAACTGCTCACCTTTGTGTTTCTGACATCCAATGTCTGCAGATTTCGCAAACTTTTCATTGACTTGGGTAGATTCTCAATCAGTGTTCCTCTTAAATCCAAGTACCTTAAATGTACCAACTTCCCAATCTCATCAGGCAAGCTTTCAAGGAGAGCACCTTGCATATCCAAAACTCTCAAAAATCTGAGACTAGGCAACATTTTCTGTAATGTGGAGGATGACAATTCATTTAACCTGAACACAAGAAAGGATCGAAGATTCAACCTACTAATGTTCGATGGGATATTGTTTGCATCGTTGTAGATCGATAACCGGCGCTGTCTTTCTTCAACCGGATTGTTACCTTCAATACAAACAGCCCCAAACCTCTCTTAAACATTTGTACAGCAACATCACACATGAGGTTGTGTAACCTACATGCTTTAGCAACGTCTCTAGCGTGCAAAGTAATGGATTGGATCATGCTCCGGCTTATAAGCTCCACGAAGTAATCGTTGGCAACCTCCTCCTCTGTCTTATTCGGAGAATTCCTTGCAAACCCTTCTGCTACCCACATTCGAATCAACCTCTTGCGACCGATGTTTCAATCTTCAGGAAATAGAGCAACATATAAGAAGCAATATTTGAGGTAAAATGGGAGATGATTGTAACTCAATAACAAGGCTCTATTCAATCTTTCGAGGTCCCGATTGTGATTTAGTTCCCAATCAAGTGTTCAGAACAGAATGCCATCCTGGTAGGTTAGTACCTTTGCTCGACATGAGGCTTCCGATAGCGACAATGGCTAATGGTCATCCCCCACACCTTCGAACCAGAGGCTCCGCGAATTCCCTCAAATCTCCGGGACAAGTCTGATCGGTTCGAAACGCCTTCTTACAGAAGATAGTTCAAGCCAATTCGTACGACAGCGGTTGAATTTCTAAGATGTTACAAACATCATCCATCGGTGAAACTATACCCCTTATCCGTGATGTGAATATGATTCGTCCGCCTTTGTAACGAGGCAAGGCAAGTTTGATCTCTTCCCATACTCCAACATCCCATATATATCACAAGCAAGTACTTCTTGTTTTGCAGGTAGTGATAGATCCTTTCTTGCAATTGTGCCTCATCCATAGCATCCATGATGTCCAAAGCCGGCTCGTCTTTGCTCGCTTTGAATCCGAATAGGATTTTCCTTAGAACATCCCTTAAGCTATAAGATTGCAAAATGAACACCCATGAGTAGCATTCGAAGCGCGTCTTGACAATCTTATACACCTCCTTGACAAGGATAGTCTTGCCCAATCCACCCATTCCAACCACCGAGATCACCTCGCGATTGTGCCGATCTCCCTCTAATGACCACTTTATCAATTGGGCTATATCGTTGTCGATTCCAACTATGTCATCCTCTTGAACGAAAGGAGAACCTGCGCCGGGGCCTCTAGATGCGGCACGGTGATTCGATGGTTCTTCATGGACTACTTGGAAGCCATACCCGTCCCTTCTATCCTTAACCTCTATAACATCCTTCTTGATCTTCCTGATTTGATTGGCAATTCGACGACACAAACGATAGTGTTTGATGAATGATAATCCAGTACAGCCTAGCGTTGCCATTTGGATCACAAATTCGTCAATGACATCTTCAGCATCGTAAACCAAGTCTCGAACTTGACCGATCCAAGCGTCGACACGTTCATCCGTTTGTCGCCGCCTGTCTGCATCCTTCAAGAAGGCTACCATGGTTTGAAGCTCACTCTCGATCCACTCAATGTCCTCATGAACTCCTCACAGAAGCTCTCCTTCTTTGATGAGCAGGTCACTTAATTCTGTCAAGAAAAATGTAAGAAGAGCCTCAGCCGTTGCCAATGTTTCTGTTACCTCTCTTTCTATCCAAAGACTTAGAAAGTAATCTCTGATTCATTGCATTTGCAGTTGACATCTCCATCATTGAGTTGTGTCAAACCAACAACCACAAGGAATTTGCGTCTCTATAATTGAGGTGGGGTCAGTTTGTTCTTAATCATATAATTAAATCTCTATTTAGACTACTACTCATGTTAATACAATATCATACAAATCTGAGCCATTGAATATAGGAATTATGATAATTCCATTATTTTAGAAGCAACAGCTTGTTTTGGCATCACTGTCCTGTTTTTTCTTAATTGCTGGCCAGCCATTGACTTGACCGTTTTTTTTTGGGGGGGGGGATTTTGGTGTGGTATGCAGTGTTTAAACCCCATAAAGTTTACTCAGTTTTTCACCGAGTAATTGTTAAACACAGTTTTCTCTAAAAGCTCAAACTGTTAGAGAAGGGCACAACAATTTATATCAAATGGTTCAACACCCTCCAGCATGTGCGGGCTCCGCACGAGAACAATAACATCCATGAGAGAATATAGGGCACAGAGGCAAACACACAAATATAGGCCCTCGGGATTTGATACCTCCCGCTCTGATACCATGTTAAACACCGTTTGCTCTAAAAGCTCCAGCTATTAGAGAAGGGCACAACAATGTATATCAAATGGTTCAGCAGTAATCAAAATGACTCAGCTTCGAAAAACATAAAACAAATAATACAACAAAAATGCCTTGTACCAAGTTGTTGGAATCGGTTCTCTGAGTTTAGTTGACTCGGATGAGTTTCAGGAGTTCATCCGAGTTGGTTCAAAGAGAGCCCATCTACTAGTTGCAACTAAGGGGTGGCAATGGGCTGGGTGACCTGCCCGGCCGATCAGCCAGGCCATATGTTTGGGCGGGCTTAGGCAAGGATTATCATAAGCCTGGGATGGGCTGAAATTTAAGGCCCGATTAGTTTTTAGACTAGGTCTAGGTTTATGTTAGATTAGCCCGATCTAGCCGGCCCGAAGATGTGAAGACAAAGTAATATAAAACTTTCACCGAAACTCATCATCATCGAGTTGTTGTAGTTTAGTGGCGAGGGTTCGTCGTTGTGGCTGTTGCAACCTTGGGCTGGAATCCTAGTAGCTAAAATATAGTAATTTTTTTATCCCACTAATAAATAAAAACCCAACTGATATCATGGACTGGCTCGGATTTGACAAATAACATTATGGGCGGGTTTGGACAGATATTAGGAAGCCCAAAGCTAAGGCCGCGCCAGGTTCGGACCAACATAATTTCACTTATATATAGATTATGACACGACCCTAACCCAATCCCCTGCCACCCCTAGGTGCAAGCTGTGTTAGTACTGAAGTCCACAAAAAATTTCACTCTGACCGGCCCAGTCATCCTATTATAGTGCTTGGACGGACCTTGAAAAGGTATATCCGACCACAAGGGGCAGTTCCAAACCTCATTTTAAGGGCCCGATTAAATGCATGAAGGCTTGTATAGTGATACAGGCTCAGCCCATCTAGCACAGTGATCGATCGATACTTGAAGAATCTCTCACGCTTATGTTATGATTATTGATACTGAGTTGAATGAGACCCTTTTTTCTTGCTAGCAAAATTCCTTCAAAGCTTCTATTGCTTCTGCTAAGCCAAATTCTAGGCTCGAAGTTACAACTAAAGGCTGAACCAAATCGTCTATATTAGGGTCGTAAATGAGCCGAGTCAAGCTTTGTCTAACTCAGTTTAGGTTCGTAAACTTTAAGGTTCAGCTCAGGCTTGTTAAAATATTTTAGGTTCAGGTCTGACTCAAGCTTAGCTCACAAAGAAGCTTAACTTAATCTAATTATATTATTATATAATTAATAATTATTCTTATATTGAATATAATATATTAACATGTATGTTTAGTATAAACATATAACATGAGATATAAAAATATAGATATATAATTTAATATACAAATCGAACTGAGCATTAATCGAATAGAGCTTACCCAAGTTTGACTCAAGCTCGTTAAGATGATGAGCTTCTTTCCTTAATTATAGAGTATGAGCCGAGCTAGTTAGTGTTGTAAAATATAGCAGAAATTTGTTGGAAAATACCTTTTTCGCCCAATTAAATCTGTAACAGAAATAATAAAATGTACTTCTAATTGAGGCTGGGTTGAAGCGTGGACCAGGTCATTCTCTTTAAGACGTTTCGCTCCTCTCCAGGGACTTTCCTAAGCAGGCAAAAACAGCACGACGTCTCCAGGATACAACATCCCACTCAACTGTGTTAATCCTCTTCTGTTCTGTACTAACAGAGAGGAACGAACCCACTAGCAAATG
>JAUPMG010000005.1:2258278-2270845 GCA_031762675.1 Pachysandra terminalis
ATCCTTGATTTTAGAAACAAAATCCTTAGAGAATTATTCTAAAATACCCACATGCATATGAGAGTATTTCCTCATTGTCAAATATGCCAACACGTACACATAAGTGTACCCTAACAGTTTTAAAATTGTAAAAGATGAAATAGTACCATAAAAAATAATATCATAATATCGAATTATAAAACTAATTTGGTCAAAATGATAATTGGCATATTTGATTTCTTTGCATGCCTGCCAAAATCTCGTTTATTGGTATCTTCGTATTTAAAATAATTTAATTTTTAATTAGATATCTTTACTTATTTTTAATATATATTACAGGGGTTTAACTTTTTCATAATTATTTTAACTTTACTAATACTCTTAATATTAAAATATTTTGTATATCAAATATGTATTTTAGGATTTCTAAATCCAACATCTAGGGTTTGATCATAAGATCGATCCCAAAATAAGTCATAGGCCCTAAAACATGACACGTGACAAATGCATATAAAAACTAAAATCGAGTACTTCATGGCCCTACTTATATGATGTTCATGTAAAAGATTGAAATACATTGATATATTTTATAACATAAATTTATTTTTTAATAATTATAACCATTATTATGTTTAATAGTATATCTTTCTTTTTTAATTTTAGTAGGGTTTCTCAATTTACATCTAATTAGTATTGTTTTAATGTAAACCAATTATTTCTTAAATCCTTTTATAATATTTGTTAATATAATTATTTTTGTAGGATCAGAATTTTTATTTTAATAATATAATTATAATATCTAACCATCTCTTTAAATCAAACTTTTAGTATTTTAATCAACTGAATAATTATTATATTATTTTTTTAAGATTATTTATTGGAATATTAAAAGATTTTTAAATTATTGAGAATTATAGAACTATTATTTATGAAATTTTAATGGATTTATATTTATTTTTATAAATTATATTTAAGGTGTTTCTTATTATTTTAGGTCCTTTTATATTTGGATATTGAGTTAGGACTATAAATAAAGTTATATAGAGGTTTTATTATGGGTGTAAATAAAGGTAGCGAATTTAAAGATTATCTTTTTTTATTATTAAATTATAATTAAAAGAATAGTTGTTTACTCCAATAGGACTTGTTTTACAGTTTAAGTGTATTTTGGAGATGTTAACTACGTATAAAGATGAAAGAATTCTAATAGAATTCTAAAAAGATAATTTAGTCATGAAAATATACTGAAAAAGCAATAATTATTGTTAGCTAAAAACAGAGAAAAAAAATATAAAAGATCATAATACATTAAATAAAAGATAATTACTTATAGATATAAAAGATATTTATAAATACATACATACATACATATAAAAGGTTGAAAATATCATTACAAAATCTTTATATTTTATTTCAAGAAAACCTTAAAATTGTTTTCTCTTTTATCTAGTATGCTAAAACGTTTAAGGCTAAAAGTGTAAATGTAAAGGAATAAAATGAGAATAATCGATGCGTGGATGTCATATGTAGTAATAAATAATGAGTCAATGTTCGTTGATCAAAACTTCTCGCATTATGGATATAGATATATTTGTTTTTGAACACTAAAAGGTGATGTCAAAAAAATGAAAGACTTGAGATAGTTGATTGAGTTTATAGATCTAAGACCAAAGACCAATGTTAATCACAACTTGGAATGTAGACCAACTCTTTCTTGAGTTATAAGAGAAAAGCAAAAAGTGTGGAAGGCTTGGGATGGTATGATGAGGTGGATTAGGTTTATGTTTTTGTGTTCTTTCTGAGCCAATTATTTGGACTATGTAGATTGAGTTTATCTTAATGGACTTGGATTGTGGATTAGGCTAAGCAAGAACATGATTAAAGTGTTTGGAAGATGATACAAGTAGATTAATCAAATTATGTGTCTACAGGGGGTGGAAGGCAATGTTTAAAGATTCAGATACACTTGGTAACTCGAAAGCCAACCTATCTGAGTTACTCAATAACTCAGTTCGAGTCACCATCTAATCAGTTTTCATTGTAATAAAATTTTAAATACCTAACTAATAAGTATTGAAAACAGGGATAATCTTGTCAAGATTTCAAGTAAATCAGTCAATTCTCGAGTAGACTCGTTGAGTTGCTCAAAAAATCAGATCGAGTTACCAAGTCAGAACCGAGTTTAAAGTAGCCGAGTAAATGGGGCCAACAATCTTACTAGTCCGAGTAATTCGGCCACGTTTTCCGAGTTGCCAACAAGTTTTTTTAAACACGAGAATAATGTGGTTTTTTTAGGAGTTGCAAGAGGGTTTTAAAAGGAATATTGCCAGATTTGGTCGGTTTTAGCTTGATAATTGATAATTCTATGTTTCATAAGTTTCTTCGACTAAAACTATTGGACCCAAAATAGTATTATACCTTATTGAAGATATAGCTTTTTTTATTTTTATTTTGATAGGTGCATCCTAATAGTGTTATGTTCATGTAAATCGCCTCTGCATTGGTGATTTTAAACAAATCGTTTGGATGCTGGCAATTTGTACAAATATGGATGTACCCTAACACTAGTAGGATGCACTCATCACACTGAAAGTTATACCTTTTATATTAGTTTTTCAGGTATGGTACCTGAATATTTTTTTTTCTTGGGATAACGTAATAAAACTCGACATTTTGATAGATTTCTTGAGATCACATGGCATTCCCAGATATTTGTTGGTTATTGTGTTGAATCTTGAATTCCGGTTCCTGTTATGATCTTAATGGTTAAGGGCTTAACTGAATGAGTTTTCATAAGTCCTTGGTTTTTGAAACAACGGTTAGGCATGAAACAATTGGTATCACAGCTGGTGGTTCAATTCTCGATGAGAGCAAATTTGAGCATATTCTCAAAAAATAGAGAAAAAAGGGACCCATTGCCAATATACCACTATAGACGTTGGCTGCAAAAGCGTGGTGAATGGTACAATCTTAATAGTTAAGGACTTTACCGAATGGGTTTCCGTAAGTCTTGGGGCTTTTGGAACAATGATTAGGCATGTAACAATTCCAAACTCTAATTCCTCCGTGTCATCTAAATTATTGGTGAATTTGAATTGAAATTGGAATTCATCATTCCAGTTCTATAATTCCAATCAACAACCCCAACCTTCATTGCAGAAGGCTTTTGCGAACAAATGTCCCACCAACTTGTGAAAGGATTGACACCTCCTGAACATGACGAACCTTCCAGTGATCAATTTCCCTTAACTTGTACGAGAAGTAGATAGACATCCCTGATAATGTAAGATCTTGTAGAGCTTTAAGGTGATGAAAGCCTTCTGGCAATCGCATTAGCTTTGGACAATCTGCTATCAAAAGATATTGGAGCCTTTGCATGACACCTTCTTGTATCGGCTTCCATGTTACCCATTCCTCATTATCGACAATTCTCAACAGTTTGAGCTTGGGAAACCCTCCTGTGTCACAACCTATTTCCTTGCCCAGAAAGGCTGACGATGCCAATGTGAGGACGACAAGATTGGCTAGTCCTTGCAGGATTGTAAATGGGTCTTCAGTTAACAAGCTCTTGAACAAGTACAATGTGTGAAGGCAACTAAGGGAGCCAAACCATTGTGGCAACTTATTACCAATAGGTCCCTGCAGTTTTAATTTCTCCAAGTATGGAGGAGGCTTCAAGAGGGATTCCAATTGGAGTTTTTCCTCCAAATCTTTGTTTATCAGAGTCAAAGACCTCAGGTTCTTCATTTCCTTAATAGAAACACACAATTCTCTGCTGTTTGATCCTGTCACTTTTCCAATACACAACTTCCGCAGGTTGGTTAGACATAGACACCTTAGCTCTTTCACAAGATCTTCATTGCACTCTACGCCGGATATCGTTTGGATGGACTTAAAACATTTTGGTCCCATGGCTATCTTTACAAAACCTTTCTCCCTATCGCGGAAACTTGCTAAATGAAGATGTCTGAGATGCTGAAGTAGATTCGCTCCGCTCGGTAAACTGCTCACCTTTGTGTTTCTGACATCCAATGTCTGCAGATTTCGCAAACTTTTCATTGACTTGGGTAGATTCTCAATTAGTGTCCCTCTTAAATCTAAGTACCTTAAATGTACCAACTTCCCAATCTCATCAGGCAAGCTTTCAAGGGGAGCACCTTGCAGATCCAAAACTCTCAAAAATCTGAGACTGGGCAACATTTTCTGCAATGTTGAGGATGACAATTCATTTAACCTGAACATAAGAAAGGATCGAAGATTCAACTTACTCATGTTCGAGGGGATATTGTTCGTGTCGTTGTAGATCGATAACCGGCGTTGTCTTTCTTCAACCGGATTGTTCCCTTCAACACAAACAGCACCAAACTTCTCTTCCTTAAACATTTGTACAGCGACATCACACATGAGGTTGTGTAACCTACATGCTTTAGCGACGTCTCTAGCGTGCAAAGTAATGGATTGGATCATGCTCCGGCCTATAAGCTCCACGAAGTAATCGTTCGCGACCTCCTCCTCTGTCTTACTCGGAGAATTCCTCACAAACCCTTCTGCTACCCACATTCGAATCAACCTCTTTCGACCGATATCACAATCTTCGGGAAATAGAGCAACATACAAGAAGCAATACTTGAGGTAAAATGGAAGATGATTGTAACTCAACAACAAGGCTCTATTCAATCTTTCGAGGTCTCGATTGTGGTTAAGTTCCCAATCAAGTGTGTTCAGAACAGAATGCCATCCTGGTAGGTTAGTACCTTTGCTCGACATGAGACTTCCAATGGCTACAATGGCTAATGGTAATCCCCCACACCTTCGAACCAGAGGCTCCGCGAAGTCCCTCAAATCACCGGGACAAGTCTGATCAGTTCGAAACGCCTTCTTACAGAAGATACTCCAAGCCAATTCGTACGACAGCGGTTGAATTTCTAAGATGTTACAAACATCTTCCATCGGCGAAACTATATCCCTTATCCGCGATGTGAATATGATTCGACCGCCTTTGTAACGAGGCAAGGCATGTTTGATCTCTTCCCATACACCAACATCCCATATATCATCAATCACAAGCAAGTACTTTTTGTTTTGTAGGTAGTGATAGATCCTTTCTTGCAATTGTACCGCATCCATGGCATCCATGATGTCCAAAGCCGGCTCGCCTTTGCTCGCTTTGAATCCGAATAGGATGTTCCTTAGAACATCCCTTAAGCTATAGGATTGCGAAATGAACACCCATGAGTAGCATTCAAAGCGCGTCTTGACAGTCTTATACACCTCCTTGACAAGAGTAGTCTTGCCCAATCCACCCATTCCAACCACTGAGATCACCTCGCGATTGCGTCGATCTCCCTCTAATGACCACTTTGTCAGTTGGGCTATATCGTCGTCGATTCCAACTATGTCATCCTCTTGAACAAAAGGAGAAGCTGCGCCGGGACCTCTAGACGAGACACGGTGATTCGACGGTTCTTCGTGGACTACTTGGAAGCCATACCGGTCCCTTCTGTCCTTAACTTCTATTACATCCTCCTTGATCTTCCTGATTTGATTGGCAATTCGGCGTCGCAAACGATAGTGTTTGATGAATGATAATCCAGTACAGCCTAGCGTCGCCATTCGGATCACAAATTCGTCGATGACATCTTCGGCATCGTAAACCAAGTCTCGAACTTGACCGATCCAAGCGTCGACGCGTTCGTCCCTTTGTCGCCGCCTGTCTGCATCCTTCAAGAAGGCTACCATGGCTTGAAGCTCACTCTTGATCCACTCAATGTCTTCATGAACTCCTAACAGAAGCTCTCCTTCTTTGATGAGCAGGTCACTTAATTCTGTCAAGAAGAATGTAAGAAGAGCTTCAGCCATTGTCAATGTTTCTGTTACCCCTCTCTCTCTCTATCCAAAGACTTAGAAAGTCATCTCTGATTTTCATTGCATTTGCAGTTCACATCTCCATCATTGAGTTGTGTCAAACCCACAACCACAAGGAATTTGCATCTCTATAATTGAGGTGGGGTCAGTTTGTTCTTAGTCATATCATTAAATCTCTATTTTAACTCATCTTAATACAATATCATACAAATCTGAGCCATTGAATATAGGAATTGTGATAATTCCATTATTTTAGAAGCAACCGCTTGTTTTCTTAATTGGCCGGTCATTGACTTGACTTTTTTTAATTTTTTATTTTTTGGGTTTTGGTGTGGTATTTAGTAGGGGTACAACTTGGGTCGGACTAACCCGAACCCAAACTGAACGAACCTGATTTTGGATCGATTCGGGTTAGATTTTACAGTAAATTGGGTTGGTTTTAGGTTGAAAAAACACAACCCGCTTTAAATTGGATCGGTTTTGGGTTAGGGCTTCGGTGTAACCCAACCCGAAACCCAAACCAAATTAACCCCTTATAATATATATATATATATATATATATATATATATATATATATATATTATATTACTTTTAAAAGTTTAAAGAATTTCGTAAGTTTTTGTTCTTTTTCAATGGTTTTTGGTTGTTAATTGTTTTAATTTACTCTTTTGTCCTTAATAATAAAAATCATATAATAAAAAATTGTTTAATTGTTTTATAATTTAATGTTTTCTTTATGGTTTTTTTGGTCATTTGTTTTCAATTTTTTTATTAAATAGAAAGAGTGATTTTTTAAATACCATTATTATCCTTATTTTTTTTATGTAAAATAACTATAAAAAAATAGTATTACTCTCGTTTCTATTAAAAGGTATTTTAGTAACTTTAATTACTTAATCACTGATAATTAACACTATAAATATATTCAATTAAATTCTTTCATTTAATTGTTATTATTAGTATTACTAATAAAACATTCATTATCTTTTAATTATTCTCTCTCTATATAACAGTTCAAAAGTTGAATCATCTCCCCTCTTTTTTTCCCTTGGTCTCTCTCTCTCTCTCTCTGGAAAAGAGTTCAAAGATTCTAGAGAGAGGCAGGTATTTCCCAAATCAAATTGGAGTCAAATTGGCAGAAGCGTTTCATCCATTGGTCTTCTCTGTTACATAAGAGAACAGAGCTGAGTTATTGGCACCGATATTTGCTTATTGCGAGGAAAATAGAAAGAATTGCAGAAAAACCTTGTTTCTCCATTCTCGTATCGCGAGGAAACATAGTAACCTAAGACTCTAATTCTTAATTTTTTTTCCTTGATTTTGTAATTTTTCTTGTCATGTTTCGAGTTGAAATTGATAAGTACATTCCTTTCGATATTAATTCGAGCACGATCTTATATTGTTCTGTCTTGTTTTTTTATTGGTTACAAATCTGTAGTCAGTTATTGTTGCTTCTCAATAGGTGGTTGTTGATTCCCTTCCAGTTATCTTTTAAAGTAAAATCTGTTGAATATTTCTTTTCAAAGATTTGTTTTCTTCTTAGCGTTCCTGGTTCAATCTCGTCTCGTTTTGGTCTTCAAAACACAAGAGATTGATATTTTTTTTGGTTGAGTAGGTTATAGTTGGAATCATGAAGCGTTGCATATTTATCTCTCCTTTCTTTTTTTGGTAAATAAATCTATCTCTACTTGTTTTAACTTTCTTCGGGTTCATATATGTCTTGTGTTGTTTATGAGTTGTTGTTCAGCGCTTTTCTTTTTATATTTGTGATGTATATTTTTAACGATATGTTTTGAATATGTGTATATACACTAGATTATTCTTTTTATTTTATTTTTTATTTTTTGTGATTGGCCATTATTATACCATAGCAAAATTAGATAACTTCAAACATCTCAACTATGATAGATAAAACTAAATAATGTTTGGAAAAAAGAAATTGAAACACAGAAGTGAAAATTATGACCAATTACTTTCCTTGGTGAACAGGAATAGCAAGAGCCTATCAATTTGATGTGAACATGTAACAAAAACATATATCAATTTTTACTCTTGATCCTTTTAATATAATATATTTTCCCTTTGGAATTGATAATGTCGGAGAAGGGGTGTGAATCGGAAGGGAATAAGGGAGGTGATGAGTATTGTTACCATATTTGAAGGAAATATGGTTCCTTCAGCATTATTGACTTAAGTTACAATGTAAATGGGTCAATTGTTCTACATATAAGTTGTCTACAATATATATATATATATATATATATATATATATATCATACCAGTTGAAACAATTTTTTAAGATTTTTAGTAAATAAAATTTTCTGACATGTGGTTTTACTGTATTATCCTTTTTAAGTACAATACTTTTTAAAGTAAGTAGTAATTATTTGAGTAATATAATATTAAACCATGATTTTATTGTCTTTTATTTAAAACTTTTAATAAAAACAAATCTTTGAATTTCTAAATACCATTTTTTTGACAAATATACCCCTAATTGTTTATATAATTTACACAACAATAAAACACAAATTTTCTTTTAAGAAGGGTTATTTTAGGTTTTACCGTAATTTATGTGAGACCTACACACTTTATATCAAATATTAATGAGTTTGTTAATGGATTTAATCTTCCCATTGATTTACTACACCTTCATCTTGCTCGTAGCTTTAATCTCTCGTATTCCACTCTTAGATGAAAACTTTGTCTTCCTATTTCACGTGCTTTGTTCGGTTTCTTTTTATGCTCTGCCTCTTCATCTGTTAATTTCTCTGCAAATCTTATCTTTTTTTGGGTTTTCTGGAACGGTTGTTCTTGAAGTAATCAATCAGTCTGTGAGGTTGTTTTGTTTGTTGCTTGAGAAAAGAAAAATAGATATGGAAGGTGGGAAGTAAGTCGGTTCTCCTTTTTCGTTGCTCTCTCCGGATCTCCTTGAACCTAAGGACTCCTCTTCATCGAAATCCACTGGAGTTTTTGGGTTTCTTTTTCTGCCTGCATCGACAGTATATTCTCAATCCTTAACTCTATTATTATATTATTAAAATTAGGTGGGGTTTAGAAGTTCATTTTTTTTCTCTTTCCAAATCCACACATTTGTCCTTTTTTATTGGTTTGATTGTGGGTTGTTTGATCAGGGGTTGTTCTTTTTGTTCGTTCTACTTATTTATGTTATATATATTTGGTTGTCTTGAATTTTGTAAATAGCGCACTTGATATCCTTGATGGATTGTTTGCTTAATTAATGGATGATATAGTGCGTCTATTGTTTGATGGGTTTTCGATTAGCTGAATGATTCAAGAGCTATTAAAAGAAAAAAGGCATTGGAAAGGGAATTTTTGGAATGCATGTCATGTTTGCCTATATGGGATTTTCTAGAACTTTCCCAAAACTATTTAGAAACCATTGAAGGTGATAGAGCAGTTCATACCATTGATGGATTTTATTTAATTGGCTTATCTCGGTCACTAAAGGAAAGAACAAGAAAATAGGTTATATATCCATTGTGAGAAGGGTTGTGGAGGATAATTTGGGTTTTATTAATGAATGCAGAGAGTTGGTATTGGGTTTGAATTTCATGATTCTTCTTTCCTTGATTTCAGGTGATCAAGAGGGGATCTACTCACTAATTTGCTTGGGGAATTGACAAACCCGGATAAGATTTCGGGTACGTATTTAAGGATCCTCATTATCTTCTACTTCTTCTTCTTCTTTTTCCTTATTACAATAATTACTGAATACATCTTAGAGTTATTTATCTTTTTAAATACATCATAAATTTAGTTGGTAATATCTATCCCATGAATTATTTATGCATCCTTATGGGTTCATTAAATCATATATAAGAAATTTATAGTTCCGGAAATGATATTAGTGTCTCTACGTCGCATCAAGTAACTATCAAATCATTCAACACATTCTTAATTATGAAATTTCACTACGGAGAGACAAAAATATTGCTAAGTATTGTATGTTGAGAAACTCTTCCAAAGTAAAATTTTCAATAACAGTCTTTTATTGAAAGCATCCAACAATGAAATTCGCATAGAGACAAATTAGTTTTTAACTTTTAAGTTTTTTTACCACTTGATTCAAGCCTTTTCTGATGAAGCTTTATGAAAGTTTGTTGTGTAACTTAGGAGTTTTTCTTCCATGCTAAACCATCAATCTTGCAAACTCTTCAATCATCTTATCTTCTTCTTTTTTTCCTGTACCGAACTGTAGAGTATTTGCGTATTCATTTGGAATAATAAAGAAGGATGAGAGATAGTTCTTGATTTAATGAGGGAATAATCACTATTTTAAGATATATAAATGGACTATATAATATATGATAGAATAATTTTCATCCATGAGTACGATGGACGGTAAGATAGGGGAGGTGAGTGGTGGCAAATAATGGCAATGATCTCCTCATTTCGAAGACAAGTTGGCTTCCACACAATCGAGACTGCGCTAATGTAAGTATTCTTGATAATCTATCAAATGCTAAAGTCTCCTTTTTATTGATTCACAGGTCAATCAATGGAAATATGAGGAACTTGTTAAAATCTGGGATGAAAACACAATAGATGATATAATAGCCATTCCTATCAACCCAAACCTGCAAAATGAAAAATTAATTTGGCGTCTCACCTCTGGAGGTAAGTTTTCGGTAGCATCAACATATAATTTGCTTGTTTCCTTAGGTACGACCCCTTCCTCTCTTGACATCTATTGGTTAAAACTTTGGCACATACCATGTGCTCAAAAAATCATTTTCCTTTTTTGAAAAGCTTGTCAAAATGCTCTCACCACTAATGATTATTTTTTGAGATTTGGTTTCACTATTGAAAACTGCTAGCTTTGCACAGATAGCCTTGAGAGTTGTCACCACCTCTTCAATGAATGCCCATTTGCTAGATCCCTCTGGTTTTGTGCCTCTAGGGGTCTTCTCGATCACAATCAATCGTTGATGGAATCCCTCCGTTCTGCGTTGAAGTCTCTAGATGGACATACCCCAGATCAGCTTCTTAATCTTCCTGCCCCAATCTTAAATTTTGTGTGGACTGTTTGGAATACTAGGAACAAACTCATTTTTTAAGGTATTTCACCAAATGTTCCCTCTGCTGCTTACAATCGTTTTGTTGCTCTCCAGCAGGACACTAAATGGTTGCTAGAAACTCACTATTCTGAACCAAAATCAACTGTCATGACTACTAGATATATTCGTTGGGAGCTTCCCTCTGAGGGCTAGGCTAAATTAAACTTTGACGGTGTGGCCAAAGGTGTTCGTGGTGCAGCTAGTGCGGGTGGTGTGGGCAGAGACGATTCTGATTCTTTTCTTTGCGGAATGGTGTTAAAAATCGGGAACTGCAATGCCTACTTGCGGAACTCATTGCGTGTGTGGAAGGATTAGTTATGGCTCACAATTATGGTTTCTAGAAAATTATCATTGAAGGGGATTCTGCCACCATAGTCAAGCTTGTTGGTGGAACTTCTGATAATCTATCTTGGTTGATTGAAGGCCTTGTTCTGAAAGCTCGGTCAATCTGCTTTTACTTCAATAATGTTACGTTTCAGCATGCTCATAGAGAAGCCAATCAAGTGGCCGATCAGTTGGCTAATCTTGCCATTGAGGACGGGTCCTATTTTTGGAGGTATTTGTAATCTTAAGAAAAAGACAAGGAAGTATTTGGTATTATATTAAACCTCAAGGGAGGTTTTATAAAACCTACTCTTTATTTACTAAAAAAACCTTGTATATGAAATCATTGTTTTTCACCCTTTTCAAAATAAAATAATGTTCAAATGACAATGTGGATCATTTTTAATAGAAACAATTGATCAAACGTGGGCCTAGAAATATAGGTATTGAACTTACTGTAAAAAAAAGAACATAAAATAAAAATAAATAAAATAAAATAATATACTAATATTTTTATCTTCTTTTGTTTTTTCCTTTATTTTATTTTTTATTTTTTATTTTATTTTCATTTTTTATTTGTATTTTGGTTTTTCTATTATATTTTTTATTTTATTTTATTTTAATTTATTTTTTCTTTTATTTTTATTTCAATTTTTTTATTTTCTTTTATTGTTATTTTATGTATTTTTTATTTTTTATTTTCTTTTTCTTTTTTATGTAATTTTAGATTTATTTTTATTTTTACTTTATTTTATTTTATATTTTAATTTTCTTTTATTTTTATTTTGAATTTTATTAATGTTTTTTATTTTCTTTTAATATAATATAATATAATTTTTTTCTATTTTATTTTTTATTTTTTCTTATTCTTTTATTTTTTAATTTTATTTATATTTATATTTTCTTTTCTTTTATTGTTATTTTTTTACTTTCTTCTATTATTTTATTAATTTATTTTTATTTTGATTATTTTATTTTTCCTTGTTTTTATTTTATTTTTACTTTAATTGTTTTTTATTTTCTTTTATGATCGATTTGAGAGGGAGAAGAGAGAGTTGTGCTATTGCAAATCTTTTGTAGAGAATTACAAAAAAAAAAAAAAGGGAACATGTGATAATTGATAAAAATCTTATATCGAATTCTTTATACACCATCAAATAATAGAATTGAAATTCTCAACCCCAATTCCAATTCCAGCCTGAATTCTCTGTGACAAACATAGCCTAAATAATTTTGCAAAAAAAAAATTTATCATTAGTATCAGAATAATAATTATAATGAATGGGAATAATTATATATATATATATATATATATAT
>JAUPMG010000005.1:2270945-2306198 GCA_031762675.1 Pachysandra terminalis
TATATATAATTTTATTTTTTGGATAAACTCTAGGTCCCGTTTGGATAGCCGAATCTGTTGGGAACATAAGGGAAAGATGGTTTTCTTGCAATTTATGAGTTTGGATATCCGGCAAATGTGGTTCCTACAGAAACTGTTTCTAGCAATCTCGTTTGATTGAACAAAATGGTTCTTTTCGTTTTTTTGATAAACTCTAGGTCCCCTTTAGTTAGTCTGATATTGTGAGAATGTATAGAAAAGACGCTTTCCTGTAATTTAGATGTTTGGATATCTGAAACGGTTCTTTTTGAGGAAAACACATTTTTCACTACAAAAATTTTGTTCTTTTTGGTAAAGGGTAAAATGGTAAATGAAATGACTAAATGGAACCAGACTCACCGTATTACACTCTTAATCTCTCTCGAGTGTAAGCGGGTTTAGGATGGTGTAATTGAAATTAATGAAACGGTTTTTGATTAGAAAACTTTTTCAGGGTTAGTTTAGTCATACTGGAAAAGTTAAAGAGCAAAATCCATTCAATTGGATTATTAAAAGCATAAGGGTGTTTTAGTAATTAAGTCAAGTATTTCATCTTTATCTTTTAACCCTTTTTGCCTCTTTATTTAATAGATAGATAGGGGGATGTTAGAAATGCGTATCCGCCGTCCATTGCTTTGGTATTTTGGACAGTTCTTCCACTTTCCTCTGAAATCACTGAATAAAAGATCGACAAGAATCTAAACTCTCAGTATTGTATGAACACGTGTCGAGCATGCAGAATCTGGATCCCACTTGAGTAATCCAATCAGTGGCTCAAATGGAATGGAGAGGGTGGAAAATGACTTCGGTGTGCTGATCGTGTAGACGATACAATACAAAACACGTTCTTTGTTTGAACTAATCAACCGTCAAGATCATTCAGTGTTGATCAACGGTCTTATAAAAGGACAAAGATCATAGATACAGAAGATTTGGACTTACTCTCAATTTGAATTTTGAATTGTTCAGGCTTTACTTCCTTTGGTCTGGGACTCAGGTTGATTACGTAACTGGAGAGAACTCAGAGACTGAGTCCAAGTGCTACGTGTTTGACTGGGTTTTGTGGACTTTGATACAAACATGATGCTTGTATATACCATCGCAATCACAATCGATCTGCACGGTTGGATGGTCCACCGATTTCATGGTTCAATGATCAGAATTCATCAAAGCGATGATGTGATTTCAACCTCACGATTAGAGGAAAATTGTCAAAGATAGAGCAGATTTGAACTGAGGGAGGTAAACCTACCTCAAATCAAAGTCAAAAAGCATCTGCTTCATAATTAGCGTTTTTTATTTATTTTTTTGTTGGAGTGATGTTGTCAGGCTCATTGGATTAGGTAGATCCATGGATAAATTTTCTACAAATGGACCAATAGGATTTGACTGTCCCATCGTCATCGATGATCAAATCATTAGAGTAGTAAAGGTTGACTAAAGTAAAAAGGGACGTACAAATGGGGTGGGTCATGCGTGCCGACCCGACGTGATTTCATCCGTGTCCAGCCACCGCACAATAGGTCTTATAGTGCCGTGCTGGACCTAGGGTCATGGCCCACGGTATGGCATGGTCCAAATACGATTGGGCACGAGCCCGATTGAGTCTTTAGTTAAATTATAGGTAAAGTATGAAATCCGATCCGACCCGGCACAATAACCTCACTCCATTGATGAAAAAACCGTTTCCAAAAATATTCACCAATCAAAGCACTGCACACAATTTTTATCATTTCGGGTCAAAGATACCCACATCCGTCTTTTCCTCTCCCCGTACCAGTACTACCCCACCACAAGTATAGGCCGATTCCGAGTCGGATCCGCCAATACAACTCGTGATCGATTCGGGACGGGCCACGATCCCAAGTTGATCTCTAAATTGTTAAAAATTCTCCGACTTGATTTCGGACAAGTCAGATCGGATGATTGTCTGGCACCCCTAAAATTTTTTTTTACTTTTCGAAAAAAATTGGGCCATATTCTGGATCAGCGAATCCAACTCGGTATCGGACCGGGACGATTCCCAATCTGATATTGAGTTTAAACACTATGGTTTAATATTTTCTATGCATAATTGCAATCGCCATGCACTCATACCTCTAGCTTCTCTTTCCTTAGTTTGTGGAATTGATCTACCAGGTGGTGATAGCAGATCCTTATTGCAGTTATAATCTGATAATCTGGTTGTCTATTTTGGGTGTTTCTTTTCCCTAAAACTAGTCCTAAGATGTTGCCTTTAGGTCCAGAGCATTTCATTACTAATGAAAGTTGAATTAGCCCAGACACTTTGATCCAAATCTAGATTTGTACGTCGATCTTGTTATGTTTCAGGGGATATACCGATCTTTAGTAAGCGGTTTGTATTCAATTTATTGTGCTCGTATAGTACAGAAAATTCTTAGCCTTTTTTTATTGTTAATGTTTGAATTTGTGCAAGTAGAAAGTTTGAACAAAGATGTAACTATGAACTCTGCGAAGGATGTGATTTATTTAAAGAGTTTAGCTTTCATTGGCTGTGAATCCATGCAATATTGCTGCTACGGATGGTTCACTTTAGTCTCATACCATGTTGATGTAATTTTTCCATTCCTCGTTACAGACACATGTTGCTGATTTCTACATATCGGATTTCCAATCAGGGATAAGAGCACTAGTCAAAGCAGGCTATGGAGCAAAAGTTGTTCCATTTGTTAAACCTGCAACTTTGGTTGATATATCTGAGGAAAAGAGGGAGATGTCTCCAGGCTTTCTGCAATGGCTAGCTGAGCGCAATCTCTCCAGTGAAGACCATATGCTGCACCTCAAAGAAGGGTACACTATGAAGTGCTTTGTCTTGAGCCTGTTACTGATTCTTGGTCTGTTGCTAAAATGGATTGCTCATAAGAAATGTCGTACTTCAGGTATATCAAAGAAGGGAGCACTGTTAGCGTGATGGGGGGTTATTCGACGCTACGATAATGTGTTGATGATTATCCCATTAACAGAACCGGTCTCAACAGGCTGTCAGCGGGTTCCTTGTCTCCTTCCCACCTATATTGAAGGTCTCATTTTGACATGCGATGAAAATCAAAATGCCGATGTTATTCCCGTCTAAATATTTCGCATTCGCTGGGTGCTTCCATGAGAAAACGTGATAAAGGGTAACCCTTATTTGCACCTTCCAGGTTTTAATTATGCTTAAGATAGCCTAGAAGATGCAGAGCAGGAAGACCAAGGGAGATCATTCCACACGCTATGATCCAGCTGCGGGTACATAGTACATACATGATACATGTACACAGGATGCCCCCGAAGGGGGTTCTATTCCTCTTTGCCCATTACAGTAACGGTTATCCTGCAGCCTCTTGTGATTATTTTATCAAAGTGTTGGTAAACATGTCTAAGAAGCAGTTCCAAAATTAAGCACTTCACTGAAACACTGATTCCTTTGAAGCAATCGACTCTGCTTCTCCAAATTGCTTTTGTAGGGATCAGTTTAGTCACTTTAAGTGATATTTTTAATGAAACTATTATATCCTCATATTATTTTATAATATCCATTTTGTCCCTTCTTATCTTTTATACCTAAAAGCAATTCTTAAATAGGGATTTACCAAAAGCCATCTTTTCATCTGAAGAAGCTTTACAAAGCGCTTGATAAGAATCAATTCTGGAGGAATTACTTGTCATTTTAAGAAGCAATGCTAAACATGGCCTAAAATTTCTTTGCATGTAAATTGCTTTTGAGAAGGATTGGGATCCACCATTCGAAGGATTTCATCAAAGAGATCGTGTATCTCAAATATAAGCTTTATTATTAGCCATTCCACTTTACAATGTTTTAATGGATGATGAAAAAGGATATAAGAAACAATGTAAGAGTAAATTTTAGAAGCAGAATTAGAGCCTGGAATGAACCCCTCCAGCCACGACCAGAGTTTCTCCTGTTATATAAGAAGCTTCATCGGATGCCAAAAAGGCTGTAGCTGCAGCCATATCTTCTGTGGTTCCAAGTCTGTTAAGTAAAGTCCTTTCCTCGATCGACTTCCTCTGCATAAATCCCACAATCGTATTTGGTATTTGATAAAAAGTTTGAATCGAAATCTATCAAAGTGAAGGTAAAACACAAAACTGTAAAGCCAGAAATGCACTTACAATAGCTTCATCTTTTACAAGGAAATCAGCAAAGTGTGTGGGTACAAATCCAGGAGCAACACAGTTGACTCTGGTATTTGGCGCCATCTCAGATGCAAGAGCCTAAAAGATCATTAAAAAGATCAATATCCTCCTAGTTATAGATAAATGATTGAAGATAACAAAAGTGACTACTTTTACACTCCAACTCTATTATCATTTGTGTTGAAAAGATAAGGACAGTTGCAATCTGTATATTCGTTCTTGACTTATTTTAAAATCTTTGATTCCAAGGTATCCTTCCATAATTCTAGTTTTGCATTTACTTCTATAGATCACGAAAACTAAAGTCATCTATAAATAACATACATCAAGGCACCTCCTCTTAACTATGAGTTGTCAATTCATTCATAATTTAAGCGAAAAGATAAGGACTCAGAGTTGATTCTAGATGCAACTTATCATTGCTAGAAACTTATTTGTCTCAATAGTACCCATTGCTCTCTAGCATTCTCTCATACATGTCCTTGATGACTACTCTTTTCTTTCTTTTTTTTCTCTTTTGGCCTATGGCCCACTGTATTAATTCTCTATGTACTTTATCATATGCTTTCTTTAGATCAATAAAAACCATGTGATGGTTTCTCCTACTCTCTAAACTTGCTAGACCTCCGCATAAATCTAAACTAATTTTTTGACACGTTTTATTTCGTCTTAATCTTTGCTCCATTTCTCTTCCCGATAATTTCATAGTGTCTCATAAGCTTCATTCCTCAATAATTGGTACAATTATGGACGCCTCCTTTCTTCTTGTATATAGGTATCACGCTTCTCCTATAAGAATTTGGCATTTTCTTAATCCTCAAATTCTATCAAATAATTTGGTTGATCACAATACACCAATCTCTCGTTCATTTTCACAATTCAATTGGAATACTATCTGGTCCCAAGGCCTTTCCTATTTTCATCTTGACTAAAGCACTATTCACTTTAACAATCCTAATTGTATGAACATAGTAGCACTCTCTTGACTCCCCAATATTCACATGTTCTCCTATAATACTCCATACCTTCATCATTTTATAAGTTTTGGTTATATTATCTGCATCATTATTTAATCTCCTCGTCCTTTACTTAAGAATAAATTCTCAATTTTAATTCATCTAACTTTATCTAGGTCTCATCTTCTTCTCTATAAGTCACAAGATGGTAGACATATTCTCATCCTCTTTTGTATCTACTTTAGCATATACATTTATCATATGCTTTCCTTTTAGCTTCACTTATTATCATTTTGGTTTATTTTTTACACCTATATTTTTTTTTTAAGTTTTCTTAGCTTTTATTTCTTTACCAAATCTTAAAATAGATACTTTTTTCTTTAACCGTCTTTTGAGCTTCATCACTACACCACCAAGTTTCTCTGTGGGATAACTTTACCTCTAAAATCTCCAAAGATCTCTTTCCCTATTCTTTTGATGTGATTGGCCATTTTAGCCCACATTCATGTACAATATGTTTTTAGATTCTATGTTCCTTCTCTCATTAATTTCTCTTTTAAAATCACTAATTTTCTCCTTTCAGGTTCTATCATTTTATTTTGTGATCGTTTTCCCTTCCATCTCCTAATACAAACATCCATCATCATTAGTCATGTTTTGAAGCTAGGATTTCTCCTAAATTGACTTTGCAATTTCTGCCAATTTCACCAATTAAATGCTCCAAATTAAAAAAGTAGCTAATACACCATGTTAATGAATAGGAGTAAGGAGAATGATTATCAAGGATGAACAAACCTGGGTCCATCACATATCTATCCATTCCTTAATGGAAAAAACTAAGGTCTTGTATCAAAGACGTCTTTTAAGCATAACATTAGCCACATGGCTTGATGCTGTAAAGGATTGGGTCCATCATCTGATGGGGGGTTCTCATTCAAGAGATCACATCTAACAAAAATCAGCTCGATCGAATATTTTTAGCCAATTGATTTCATTACGTTATTTTTTATGGTTGCAAATTACCATCCAAGTACTGAAAAGAGATGATTAAAATCATACTGTTAAAAAAATCCAATAAAACTGATTTTTGGTACCAAAACTCTAATCATGGAGGTCCTTAAAGTGGTGGGGTCTGATCCGGTGAAAACATGATCTGTGATTATTAATTAGTGCTCAAGACCCCTTTAAAGGTATTTACGCCCCAGACCCAATATGTTCCCCTCTTGATATCAGATGAATATTTTTAGCCAATTGATTTCATTACATTATTTTTTATGGTTGCAAATTACTATGCAAGTACTGAAAAGAGATGATTAAAATCATACTGTTAAAAAAATCCAATAAAACTGATTTTTGGTACCAAAACTCTAATCGTGGAGGTGGGGTCTGATCCGGTGAAAACATGATCTGTGATTATTAATTAGTGCTCAAGACCCCTTTAAAGGTATTTAAGCCCCAGACCCAATATGTTCCCCTCTTGATATCAGATGAATATATATATATATATATATATTCCGTAAATCAAATTGTATTTACTGCTTCACAAAATGATATATATATATATATCATTTTGTGAAGCAACAAATACAATTTGATTTATGGAATTCAAGAAACAAGGCAGAGATACTGCATGAAGATATGTGATCAATGAAACTACCTTAGTGAGCCCAAGAAGGGCTGTTTTTGTCACCCCATACATGGCCATTGATGCTGGTGGTTGATAGGCTGTGACTGAAGAAATAAAAACAACTGATGATCCTCTCTTCAAGTATGGAGCTGCTTCCTGCAACAACAATGGTGTGATGAGAATCTTGGCAAGAATAGAATGTGAAGGGGTAAGCCAAGGTACTAACAGTATGATCTATGAGTATGGTCTGGGACCCATTAATAGCCTACCCAAGTAGGGTTGTCAACGAGCTGAGCAGAGCTTTGCCCAGCTCGGCTCGGGCTCGTAAATCTTGAGCAAGGCTTGGGATCAGCTCAAGTTCGTTAAAAAATTTGGGTTCAGGCTCGGCTTGTAAAAGCTTGGCTTGTAAAGGGTTTCACTCGCAAAAAAAAAAAAAAAAAAATAGCTATAGTACAAATGCATTAATATTATAATTGATGATTATTGTAATATATGATATAATAGACTAACATGTGTGTTTAATATTAATATATGATATAAGATATAGGAATATGGATTTATAATCTCATATACAAACCAAGCCGAGCTTTAACGGAGCCGAGCCTACCCAAGCTCGACTCAAGCTCGTTAAGATAATGACCTTTTTTTCGGACTCACGCTTGGCTCATGAACCTAATTATAGAGCTCAAGCTTGGCTCATAGGACCCAAGCTAGCTCAGCTCGTTGACAGCCCTACACCCAAGAGAATACCAAGTACTTAACTACACTGCATGGTCAATCACAATCCATTGCATGCGACGCATGTATGCCTGGTTATGATGTTGTGCTGCTGTCCTAGAGTCTACATGACAGGAATCCCAGACTTCCTCGAATATGACTCACCTTTAGGAGAAGTATAGAAGCTTTCACATTGATCTCCCACAGCTTATCAAGGACAGATTCTTGAGTTTCTAGGATGGCAGCAACAGTTGGATTGGCGGCAGCATTGGATACAATTACATCTATTTTCCCATATTCCTGCGACACATCCAAAAAACTTGGATCACTAAGCAGAAAAATATATTCGAGCAGAAAGATTATGATTCTTAAACTCAAGCATATAACACTCCACCTGCCAGAAGAAAATTATCCGAGACCATTAACATCGAGTAGATCAAGTTTCTTATCATAGCCAAAATTGGAAAAATCAGGAAGTAGAAGCTCAATGAGCATAGGAGCACAGGATGATCAGTCAGATTAAGTAAAAGCGCACACACAACCATTAACATCGAGTAGATCAAGTTTCTCGTCATAGTACAAGCTCAATGAGCATAGGAGCACAAGATGATCAGTCAGATTAAGTAGAAGTGCATGCACACACACACACAACCCTTAACAATAACATCGAGTAGATCAAGTTTCTTGTCATAGCCAAAATTGTAAAAATCAGAAGTAGAAGCTCAATGAGCATAGGAGCACAGGATGATCAGACAGAATAAGTAGAAGCGCGTGCACACACACACAGAGAGAGCCATTAACACGGAGTAGATCAAGTTTCTGGTCATAGCCAAAATTGGAAAAATCAGGAAGTAGAAGCTCAATGAGCATATAAGCACAGGATGATCAGTCAGATTAAGTAGAAACGTGTGCACACACACACACACAAAGATGGAAAAGAACAGTTGAAGATTAGCTAATGGGACCCCTAGGTGAAACCAAAATCTCCAAAATTCCAATTACACACACACACACAAAGAAGGAAAAGAACAGTTGAAGATTAGCTAATGGGACCCCTAGGTGAAACCAAACACACGCACGCACACACAGAAGAAAAAGAAAAGTAGAAAAAGAACAGTTGAAGATTAGCTACTGGGACCCCTAGGTGAAACCAAAATCTCCAAAATTTCAATTATCTTGCTGAAATTTCCAACATATTTCACTTTCTGAGCTTTTTTTTATTAAATTATATATATAGTCATGACCATGATCATAATCATAACTCTAATCATGCAAGAGGAATCAAGCAGACCATTACCAAAAAGAGAAATCAAGCAAGCCAGACAAGAATTACACAATAACATCATCACCCACCATAAAATCTATTTCAAAACAAGATAAAATATATATATATATATATAAATAACTATTAATAAAACAGAAGAGCCATTATTTTTTCCACCAAAATCAAAAACAGATCTAGTTCCCTTATCTTCTTTTTCTTTCTTTTCTCCCCTTCTAATTTTCTAACAACGCTCGAATAATAGAAAATAAAAAAAACCATGATTGAAATTATTCCAAAGCAAAAAGTAAAATCACAATTCAAGGGAGAAAAGTGAAATATACTTGAAGAGTTTTCTCAATAAGATTCTTCCTCTGTTGTTCATTCGATACATGACAAACGACTCCCAATACTCGGATTCCTCGAGCTCTGAGATTCTCCACTGCCTCATCTACGTTTTTCTGCAAACAAAAATAATAATAATAATAATGAAAACAAAAAGAAACCCAGATGAATTCACCTCTGAATTCCCCTGAAACAGTAGAAATATGATCCAATTCCCTGAGAACATGAAACAAAAATCGAATTTGAGCAAAACCCACGAACCTGCTTGCGAGAGGAAACGACAACAGAAGCGCCTTCTAAGCCAAGTCGCTCCGCGATGCTGAAACCGATCCCTTGCGTCGACGCCGTTACAATCGCTACCTTTCCTTGAAACCTCTTCCCCATTTTATCCATTTGTTTCTTTCTCAGATCGCAGAATCAAAAAGCTTTCGAAGAAACCCAGAAAATGATTCTTGCATTTCGATAAAATCAAAAATTAATCTCCTTTTGTAGCAAAAGCAAGTAAGCAGTTACGCGCGCAATTAACAACGGAAAAATGATAGTCTACAATGCCTGTGTAGAATCCTTCCATGGTGTTCTGACGCCATTGGATACTCGTTCAGATTTTAACACGTGGAATTCTGTTTGAAAAACTAAAATGCTGATTAGTCAGATTAGGTAGATCAAATACACATATTGATCTAATGGATTTGATCCTTTGAAATCCACGTGGCAAAAGTTTCTCTTGTGACCATATCAATGATGAGGAAAGGCCCAATTCGCTTGCTTGGACTCGGCTGCAGCAACTTCTTGTAGCATATTCTATGATTGGCATTTATGATTTTGATGAGAACAACATTTCCTTATCACTTCTACTAGAAGTTGTTTATGATATTGACGGACTTCTCCTTATTACTTACGCGAGAAATAGGGGCATTTATCCACGGCACCAATAAATTATTCGATTTGGAAACAATTGCGTTTGGTAATACGGATAACTTAAATATCTTAACAAAACAAATTCATAAAAATTTTCTTAAAATTTAAAGATAAAAATATCATTTTCAAAAAATTCAGTATTGTATTAAAGGTTAGAAGAGTCATTAATTGTTAGAAACCACTTCCCATGTAAGTTGTAAGAAGTTGTTGAAAACAACTTCTCCTTACAAGCTATGTTCCGCTATTACTTATCGATAACAACTCACCCGTTTATCGTTATCAAACTCTCTCCTTACAAGCTATCTTCCGCTGTTACTTATCGATAAGAACTTACCCAATTTATCGTTATCAAACTCTCTTCCAGCTTAAAAGAATGATGTAATAAGTTCTAAGCTTCAATAACTTAATTAAGCAGTGCCAAACAAAGCCCTAGTTTAAGGCAATATGCCAAGTTCAGAAACAGGGTGGGCCTCCATTGTTTTCTGTTTGAAACAGTTTTGTCTGTCTTTAAACTCCATAATAAATTAACCAAGACATTTAACCAAATGGCTATTTTGCATCGAAAACATTTCATTTAATCACAAACATCATAATCCTTCAAATTACTGAAAACAAACAATATTTACTGAATGACATTAAATAAATAGAATAGATGTATCAGAATTTTTTTTTTTTTTTTTTTTTTTCTTTTTTAGCTCTTCTTTTTCTTTCCCTATACTTGGCAATTCATGAACTGGGAAAGAAGGCATGAACATCTTGCAATTCTTTCTATGTCGCCGATAAGAATCCGACGACATACTCATGTAGATCAGCTGTCACCCCTAGAAAACAGGCAGCAACATATCTGCATAAACCATGTTGAAAGAAAATTATGAGATGCGAGAGTTAAAGATTAGAAGTAAAACAAAGGGATGTTAGTTTGAGTCTTTTCTTTTCTTGGCTGTTTGATTACTATCTGTTACATTTGTTCATTGAAAAATGAAAACCACTTGAAACTAAGTGTTTGTTACTTGGCAATAACTTAAGAAGACAAAACACGTACCATCGATCCACAAGAAGAGCTACCATTTTTTTTCTGACCACTTGAATAAGAGTCTGGTTGTGAGGGGATTGTCGGGAGCTTTACTGCTCCGATTTTCTTTTCTTCTTTTACTTTGTTGAAAATGATGGTAAAGCCTTCTCCTGATGTAGGATCTGTTTCATCCCAAGCCCCAAACTTGGGTACTGATGCTGCTGGTCTGTGAATCTGCAACTCATATAGAACTTAAAAATTCAGGTAATATAGATTATACATGTAAGAACATTGAAAGTACTTGCCAAAAAAAAAAAAAAAAAAAGAACATTGAAAGTTATTCTGCTCTTCTTACTTCAAAAAGAAGTAGTAATGGAAAAAGAAGAAAAAATATGAAAGAGAATTACAAAGAAAAGGGAAACAAAGTACTACCTTCTAAGTATCTTTAACCAATGAGGAATACACATTCTTTAAACTAGAGAGTGGCACGTGCAGAACGCACGTAAGAGAGTTTATTCCAAAAACAGTTAATGAAACGTGAGAGTTTCAAGTTTTCGAGTAAGTAAATCCTTGAAAACATCAGTTGGAGTTCTCCGGAAAAAAAAAAAAATCCTTGAAATCAGGGAGTTGCTAATGATAATTGGAGTTCTCTCATAACCCCCATACACCTATCCTCAAAAATGTACGAGAAGACGGAATTGTCCCTATCAGTATTTGAAAATATTTTGTATTGCGATGTCACTTTTGGGAAAAAGAGTTAGTTTTTTGGCAAACTCTCTGAATGTTAGAGATAGTGGGTGGCTCATATTCACTAGACTCTCGATCCAAGGGGAAGGTGGCCTGAGGGGCCCCATGGATCGAGAGCATAGTGGAAACCTTTTTCTCTCCCAAGGACGTAGGCAAGCTTGTCCGAACCTCCTAAATCTGTGTGCATTGTTGATCTTTGTTTTCTGTTTATCTTTATTGCTTGATCTCGTCTCAACACCAAAGCACCCATCAATTTTAAAATTATATATATACACAAGAAAATCCTGGCTAGGCCCTGAATGTTCTGAAGATCTTAAAACATAGAAGATTAGACCAGAAGTTAGAAACATACCATATCACCCACTCGATGATTTTCGGTTCTTAGTCCAACAGGACCTGGATATGATGGAGACAAGCTATTGCTACTCTCACCCTGACTCTTCTTTCGTCCGGGCCTTACTTGACGTTGGTTGGGATATAAAAGTGAATTGTCGGAACTGCTTTTGTCACTGACGGATTCGGAGTTGAGATTTTTACGGTTCCTACTTTTTTGTTGATCCAGAGCAATTCCTTGATGAGCATCGTGTCGCCCGGATCCCTGTTCTCGGTTGGGACGTTCCTCGATACGGTGTTTTCCTGCAGGATCCATTTTATCGGAAGTGGGTCTTGATGGAGGAACCCAAACATGATGAAAACCATCACTTTCAGGCTTCTTATCTGCATATATGAAGGCATCTGGATTCTCCTCAGGATCATTTGGGTTCATCTTCAACCCAACACCTTTCTCTTTGCGCGCATTCTCAAAATATGTGGTGTAAGGTACATTTTCACCATCCCAGTCGCCAAACTTGGGAACATGGGCATGTTGCTGCATAGTATCATTTAAGAGATGACTGTTGTTAAAATCTTACAATTAACAATTTGAATCATATGATTCAAATTAAAACGTAACCTAAATGATTTGAATCCTAAGTTTGAATCCTTTTAATATGAATCTTATGAGTTTTTATTTGAATATTTAATCTTATCGAGTCATAAGATATGAGTTGAAAACAAGTGTCACTCTGTTTGAGCAAAACAATGAAGATTATTTGCATAAACACACTTTTAAAAAAGAAAAAAACAATAATAAAGATGGGATTTTATGAGTTGAAAACAAGTGTCACTCTGTTGGAGCAAAACAATGAAGATTATTTGCATAAATACACTTTTAAAAAAGAAAAAAACAATAATAAAGATGGGATTGGAATGAACAAATGTAATTTAAATTTTCTTTTGTTTGACTAAATAGGTTGAAACTTTTGAGTTAACGAGAAGATCGTATGATCTGGACTAATCTAGTTTCTTTTACATCATATGTCTTACAGGTTTGAACCCTGTTGTGTTAATCAAAGATTTTTCCTTCATAGACAAAAGTATTACAACAGAGTTACGTAAATTCTAGTTTATTATGATCCTTTGATTAGTTGAGAATATATATTCTACAAAATAACTAAAATAATGATACAAACCAATACTGGTTGCTAGTAATGTCAACTTTTTTTTCATTTAAATGGCCAAAACATCATCAACCCATATCCAATTTACATCAGTGACCTCAAATTATAGGTTATTTGTCTGTTTTATCACATACTAAACACAATGAATCCATCATATAAATATATTTGATAAAACATCCTTCTGTTAAGCTATGAACTAAATTGAAAAGAAAAGAAAGCACCCATAACATGAAAATGCATCTAAACCCACTGTTGGGGATCCCACATCGGGTTGTGGATGGGGCTGGTGGTTGGTCTATAAGTATGAGGGAAAGCCTCACCTCTTGAGCTAGCTTTTGGGTTGAGAAGGCCCAAATCCACCCAACACTGGTATCAGAGCCCGGGTTTCAACAATCTCCGGTTGAGGAGCCGGGAGAGATGGATCAATGGTAAACCGACCCAGGGCCCGATGTGTAAGGGGGAGATTGTTGGGGATCCTACATCGGGTTGTGGATGGGGCTGGTGGTCGGTTTATAAGTGTGAGGGAAAGCCTCATCTCTTGAGCTAGCTTTTGGGGTTGAGAAAGCCCAAATCCAGCCAACACCCACCAGCATCAATAAGATCAATCCAAGGAAAAACTTAAACAGCATATTCAAAACTGACCACAAAATCAGTATACCCAGAACGTGAAACACTGCTAAAACAGCTGGTATGTCAATTCTAAAGCAAATTCAGCATTTTTCATAACCCAGATTCCAAAAGGGCACCAAATTAAAACTCAGTACCACAGATTCAATCCCAGAACATGAAATATTCCTAAGAACATCTAATTACAAAATCAAATCAACCACTTCAAATCGAAACTAAGGTATCCCCAAGAACAAAATTAGCCCGCAAAGAGTGACAAGAACACTCACAGCCATCAATCAGGTGAGTTGCTGGTTCTGTAAGAAATCCGTCAGAGAAGAAGAAGAAAGCAACCAAGGGTCCTTAGAGCAATTTGAGTGGGTTTTGAAGTTGGAAACTCCGAGAAGCAGGCGCTGCTCAAGACAATCATTCGATAGCTCCAATGTCTGAGAACGTAAGCCATCGGAAACCAAACAATGTCTTTGTTGACTATTCATATCTGATTTCGAATATCCCTCATGACGGCGCTGAATAGTGCGCTTTATCTTCCTCTCCCATGTCCTTTCCGTTGGCTTTATCCCATGAATTGAAGGAACACTGTGTGCAAGCCATGGCCGTTTCTGTCACCGTCTTCGTGTCGTACGCAAGTTTTACTCGCTTTCGATGAGAACGTAACAAAAATTTATAGGACATTATCTAAGGCTGCGTTCGGCCTTGCTTTTAGAAGTACTTATTGTAGCTTATATCTTGTACAAGCATTTTTTAAAATTAAATGTGTTGGGTGGCGCTTATGGGTAAGTGCTTACCCATAAGCACTAGAAGAAGGCTACCCATAAGCTCAGCAGCTTCTCCCAAACTCTTATGCGTTAAGCTATTTGACAATTTTAGTAGTATTTTTAAAATACCTATTTTATCCTTAAAATTTCATAAACACTTAAATAAATGTTATTTCTAAATTTTAATAATATTTTTGTAATATCTATTTTACCCCTAAACTTTTATAAGCACTTAAATAAATGTATTTACTAATCATTGTTTTCTTTAAATAAGCAATTTATTGTTACTATGGATAAGTGCTTCCATTGAGCAACTTATCCAATGAGTGCTTATCCATAAGCACAAGCCGGTCCAAATGCAACCTAAATATAAGAGGAATTTTGTTGGTTCGAGTTCGGCATAAGCTTTGGGAGCTTAACAACGTTTGTCCAATTCCGTGTCCATCCATGTTTGTCCAAATGGGACAAAAGTATTATTACTTTATTGCTACTAGGATTAAAGCACGGGTCTTCACTGGCAAAATGTGAAATTCTTACTACTAAACTACAACCACATGATGATAATGAGCTTAAGTGAAAGTTGTATATTGCTCACTAATCTTGTTATCAATCTTCACATCCTCGGGTCTGGTCAAGTTAATGTAATATAAATCCGAAAATGGCCCAAAAAACTAACCGGACCTCAAATTCTAGCCCAATCCATCTCTATGGACCACTAACCCTTGTATAACCCATCCAAATATAGCATTGGGCTGATCGAACCGGGTGGATCACTAGGCCCATTGCCACCCCTAGTGGCTACACAGCTTATTCGGATTGTGTTGTGCCGACACACGAGCGACTTGGCGTGTTGTACCTAAGGCTGTCAATGAGTCGGGCTAGCTTGAGTTTGGATCGGCTCATAAGAACTGAGCTTCAGCCCCGCCCCCCAAAAAAATCATTATCTTAACCGGCTTGAATCGAGCTGAGGTAGGCACAGGCTTAATTGAAACTTAGCTCGACTTGTATATGAGATTACATGTCCGTATTTTTATATCTTATATTATGTATTAATATTAAATACACATATCAATATATTCTATTACTTATGAAAATAATTATCAATTATAATGTTAATGCATTTATACCAATCTAATCTTTTCTGCAAGCCGAATCGTTTACGAGCCTGAGCTTTTGTAAGCTAAGCCTGAACCTTACTGAAGTTTTACTCGCCCGAACCGAACCGGACAAAGCTAAGAAAATACTATGTTCATTATATTTATATTCACGCCAAGGTGGAGTCTACATAGTAAAAGAACAAAAAATAAGAATTTAACACATAATCACACACCCATCCATCTCTCTCTCTCTCTCTCTCTCTCTCTCTCTCTCTCTCTATAGAGTCTACACACCCATCTCTCTCTAAAATTTAAAAAAAATAATAATAATTAAGAAATACCAATGGTCTTACCAAGCAACCAGAGCACGAGAGACAACTGGATACCGAAAATGGTGTGGATACACGTCCGATCCAGCATGAACCCGAACACCGTTATCCCCGCTCTGTTGTTCTCAAAATACGTCACTGCCAAACCCGAAAGTATGAAAATAAATTATTTACTAATTTTATAAATGTAGAAAAAATAGAAATAATCACTGCCACTTGATTGGGGAGGTCCATATCTCAAGGTGGACCCCACAACCCTTAGCCATCAGACAAGTAGGATTGATGCCAGTAGTGAACAATGATGATCCAGCAAATAAATATCAGGTACAACAACAGCAGGAAGAATTGATTCAGTGAAACTCAACTCACCTAGAGCTTGTCTCTTTTGGAAGGAGATGGTGTGTGCATACGTATTTATGATCTTGGTGTTATCTAGCTCGTCATCTCCATCTCCTGGTTCCTCTTCATCGTCCGATTCCCCATTAGCGTTGACTGGGAATACCCGGCTACAAGCGATCGTAGCCGTCGGTGTCTCACTATCTGTACCATCAAAAGAATCTATCGTAGCACACACGTGCCACTTGGCAGCAAGGCAGGTGATTGCCTGCGCCTTGTGTGTGATCTTTGTTGCACTGCGCAGACATATGCAAAGCCCAGTCACCAGTGTGATAGAGCATAGCTACACAAACACCACACACAATACTTTCTCAGATGATGTACAATTATGATCTTACAAACTCAAATTACAGTCTATAAAGAAGCTTACTGCAAGTTCTCCAGCCTTGAAGATATTGACGTCGGCGTGGGACCGAGTCGTGATGAGTAACGAGGCAAGTTGACTCGCCGTGACAAAGATCAGAGTGAACAAGATGAATGCACGGTAGCGATGGCTGATGATCCGAAGATGCCTCCTGATCCTGAGGTGTTCCTTCAACACAGATCCCACATCGGATTCTACTAGGAAGAGCTGAGCGAAGTCTTCTAGTCTGAGTATCTGAAGGTAGCAAATCAAACGGAAGAGGACGCAGACGAGGAAGAAGATGGAAGTTCTGTAAAGCCATGAACAGAGCTCCAGTATACAAGCAATGGTGTCGCTAACATAGACGTTTTCCAAGAAGGGAATTTGAGTGGCGCCGGAGCCGTACCACCATATTTTGTAAGCACTCTCGGCCGTGAAACACGGCACGACGAAGATGGATAGGAGCTTCAATGATCTCTGCAGGAAAAAAGATAGATTCTCTTAGTAATTGCCCACAAATCTTAATCAATGGCTCAGATGAAGGTGTTATTGTGGAGTCTAGTAAGAGATGGAATCAAAGAGTGCAGTTCAAGAAAGTGATGGATCTTTCTCACTTTATTTCTTTTCTTTGCATTTACAATTAACTTGTCATGGACATGGACTGAAAGAAAAAAGAAAAACAAGCTTTCTGAATTCTGATTAAACAAGAAAAAGGAGCAATTTAAAGTGTTATATATTATCTACAGAGAGGTGGAATCCACAGTCCGCAAATAGGAACATGCGAGTGTGAATTGGGACATCTGAGTGTGGTTTGGGTGACATGGGGTTGGGGTTCGGTGACTGGGCAGAGCGCACTCTAGGGATTATGGGAGGATGAGAGAGGGGTTTTTGTTGTGTTAAGGCATTATACTTTCTTTACGTATGTATTCATCTGATGAAAAAGTAACTGTTCGACGTTTTCGTTAACGATTATGACGGTTAGGTGTCCAAGATCTTCCTTCAATGAGGTTGCTGGGGCGGGACCGAACAGCAAGCCTCTGCCCATGGCCTCCAACCCTTAGGTGTCTAGGATCCTCCCTTTAGTGAGGCTGCTGAGGGCGGACCCGATCAGCAAGCCTCTGCTCATGGCCTCCAACCCACAGTCCCACATTGTTCCACCGAAATTACCCTATCGTAAGACTAGGAAGTGTGGTTAAAATGTTTTGTATAAATGACGCATGATGCTAGGTGGATCGTCCATTTAGCTAGTCCATTGGGGCCATCTACTGAACAATATTAGCCCAAAAGAAATTTTGCTTTCAGATGATGTTCAATATTAACCCAAAAGAAATTATCTTTTAAATTTGCATCATCTTCAGTGGCGCTTCTAAACTTGCAATAGAGGCAAGAACTAGAAGAGGATGCCAAAATTTCCTGTCTTTCTGCAAATAACAACTGTGGATGTTAATTTCAGAGATTAAACATTTCAAAAATTTCTTCTCCTAAAAGGGGGGGAAAAAGAAAAAAAAAAAGAGAGAACAATAAACTTGAACAAATCCGAATACCAATATTATAGATCACAGTCATGAATAATGGGTTGGTCCTAATATCCCAGAATCATAATCCCATGTCCACATAAACTAGAAAGATGGAGAAAAAAAATTGAAATTTTGAAAATTAAGTAGACCCAAATTCACCAAGAATCAACGATATAACGTATTTAAATAAATATATATATATATATTGTAGAAGAGAAGGATTCACATACGTCAAGTTGTGCAGTATATCCATCTCGAACCTTCTCGCTCTCATCGCAAAGCATATCGAGGAAAAGAAATCTCCGAACCCCGTACTTGCGAACAAACGTAGATAAACAGACGAACGAGAGGGTGGAAACGACGGTGAGAGACAACTGCACCACACTGTCGTAAGGTCGGTGATGTTTGTCGTCGCAGTTGGGGCAGGCGAGGACGAAGTGGGATAGGAGCGGAACACAAATGTTGAGAAGAAGGAAGACAGACCAAGAGAGAGAAGCCATCCATGGACTTGTCTGATCCACGCAAACCCATCTTAGACAAGATCTGAAGCTCTGCAAGTCATCACCTGAGTGAGAAACGCTACGCGCAAATGCCTTGTTCTTCTTCCCTAACAAGGCTTGACCCTGATCTTCCATTTTTAGAGTTTTTCTTTTCTTGCGCTTTCCCTGTTTCTCTCCCGATCAGGTTTAACAAGATCTTTGTGAAACACTAACAAGCTGTGATGTGTATAAATAGAAATCTATTGTTTAAAGCTGGAATTTAGCAAATTTAGAGCGACAGAGAGAGACGCCGTGATGAGGAGTTCCAATGGTGATTCAACATGTGGACTAATCAGTCGATCAATCAAGCGGTTGACGATCATCGTCCGACTGATCACCTACTTTTTGATTTTTTTTTTTTTTTTGTTTTGGCTTTATAGTGTGGTGTTCTTGTATGATTGGTGATAAATACTTTAATGAGTAAATTGTCTTTCGCTTTCTCTTCTGTGATTTGATCATTGTCAGGTGTACCCCAAGACCATGTTGACCTAAGATTTATGATTTAAGTGCGCAATATCCAATCCAGAGGGTCCACTTGTCCTGCATGTGGAAGCCAGTAATACAGCATCTATACACCTATTCATTATGTTATATCATCAGGGCGGGCGCCGTTTACGGTGATTGCCACGCGTCTTCTCCACATGTGGTGTCCAGATGTGGCTTCTATTTCATTTCTCTTTTAATTTATTTGTTTGATTAAATAAATGCAAACAAGTTCATGTAACAGCTTTTTTCTGGGGTCAATGGAGCTGGTATGGGGTGATTATTGCGTGTGCAATAGTGATAGGTTGGATTTGTAACAGACCCTTTGTTTATTATAAGTTAATAGCTTGAAGTTAGACAGAAATCTTTCTTCAGCTCTCTTGTTACTTTCCAGCTACAAGCTTTCTAGAACCCAAAGTGGTCATGAATTGCACCCATAGTTTAAAATTTCGAAAATTTCTAAGATTTTCGAAGCACAAATTGTCGAAATTTCAGCCATTTCGTTTAATTATTTTGCGAAATAATTTAGTACAAAAAATCTCATTTCGCATTTTGCCCACCTCATCCGAAATCAAAATTTTAAACTATAATTGCACCGCAGGACCTATTTTTTTTAAAAGAAAAACAATTTTTTATCCTGACAAGATATTTGTTATGTACCCAATACCATTCAAATTACGATACCATTCAAATTAGGACATGTTCGTTTAATAGGCGTAGATCCCACCAATTATGTATGCATGTCATGTGCTGAATGGCGTTCGTAATCGTATACATAACAAATACCTAATAGATTGCACCATTGCTCGTGATTTGTGGCTCCGTGTTGTGAACATGGATTGCAGTCCTGATTTTTTTTACTCAACCATTGTGAACCTGGCTGAAAGAAAACTACTTCTGCCCCTTGGTATCTCCTTCTTTGGGAATAATACCATGGAATCTGAAACCTTTGGCTGCTTTGTAACCACGCCATTTTCTCACCCAACACCCGAAACAACCTTGACATCCTTCGTACTATCAAGGACAACGCCATGGAATATTTTCTCACCTCTAAACCTTCACCTGAGGTCAGTTGCAGGGGCAAGGATTGGATGCTTATCGGGTGGAACCTCCCTCCAGATGGCTGGTTTAAACTCAACACTGATGGGCCTGATGGCACCTTTTGTGAGCTTCAAGGTCGCGCCGGAGGCGGAGGGATCATTCGTGATGAATTGATGGTGGTAGATGGATTTGTGGTTTCATGGGGTTTATTGGTCAAGCCACCAACACTACTACTGAACTATGGGCAGCTCGGGAGGGCATACAGCTTGCTTGGGATCACGGTATCCGCAAACTAGTGGTTGAGCTAGATTCTCAAGCTGCTATCCAAATGATATCTGCTCCTGTGAACAAGTTTGATTTAAATTATGCTCTTATTATGGACTGTAAAAATCCATCGAGTCTTAATTGGTCTGTGAAACTTCTGCACTCCTATAAGGAGAGCAACTTCTGTGCAGATTTCCTTGCCAAGAAGGGAGGTGAGGGTCCAAAAAATCTGATCATTCTTGATGACCCCCCTCCCTCTGCGAAAACTATTAGCTAACGACTTGGTTGGTCGAGCAAAATTATGCTCCGTTAAAGATTAATGAATGATGCCCCTTTAGACCAAAAAAAACAAACAAATACCTACTCCATGCAAATCATGACCCCATTCAAATTTTAACATGTTTGTTTAATAGGTATTGATCCCATCAATTATATACACCCGTTTGCGGCGCATAAAAAAAAAGCTCCACTTTAAAAACAGGCACTGCATCACCAATACAAACCGTCGCTCTGATATGAAACCCCTTTGGATTAGCCATGTAGACAATATTTTAACCTATATAAGCCTTGATAGATAGTATATTTTGTCTGGCGTTCTTAAATAAGCTACCACATGTGAGATAATTGTAACATCGCACCAGTAAGCTGAGACTCTTAAAAACAATTTATTAGGAAAAGAAAGGGAGGGAAGGGGTCAGATACAACGTTAACATAGAACTCTAATAAGGAGAAGACTCGAATTATTGCAGAAAAATGTTAAGATTCTCTACAGTCCAGCTATGGCTTCTCTTTCCCTCTCCATTTTCGCGTGAGATTACAACATAACTGTTAAAATCCTATCAAGTCCAGCTATTCTTTCCCTCCTTTCTTTTGTGGATTCAACCGTGCACTCTCTGTTAAGCTAATTAGCTACAACTCATCCTTGCTAGAAGTGTCATCTTCTCGCATGAGTTCATCAAGCGAAAATTCGTCCTCTTCGAGGATCTCTCCATCTTTACCATCCCATGGTTCTGTCTTGACAATGGCTGGGGCATTTTCAAGAGGTAGATTGCCTTTCCCACCACGCCCGGCTTCCTTCACAAACTCTCTGCAAAAATAAACATAACTAATATCAGCTTTCTTTTTTCCTTGACAATAATACTGAACTCAAGATGAGGATATATCAGAAAGAAGGCTTACATGATCTGGTCGAGCCCAAATGCGCTCTTAAGTGGGACATAGGCACCTTTCTTCGCGTTCAAGGCTACCAAAGCCGGGTACCCATATCCACCAACACCCACTTGCTTCTCAAGATCAGGCTGCTTACCTGCAGCTGCCCAAACATAGCTGCAACAGAAATCCAATTTAATATGCTACAGTATGGACCATTGGGAAAATTTTGCCTACTCATTATTCCACAAGGATGTCTCTTGCTTCACAGTATAAATATGAAGGGGTAAAATAAAAAGAAGAGGAGAAGAAGAAAACAACTTGACAGACTCTCCAGCTCAGGAACTGGAGGTCCCAGGTTCGAGTTCCTGAGCTTACCAGATATATGGTGCTTATGGGTGGGTCATGTATCCAGGGTTTACCCTGTGTCAGGGGTTCCACATCACATAAAACAAAAAAAAAATCGACACTCTTTTATGCATTTGAATTTCACCCTAAACTTAAGTGTATGATGGGCAACTTCAAAAACTAATCAACTTTATAACTCTACGAGCATCACCACCCAAAAAAAAAAAAAAAAAAAATCTAAATTTTCGGAAAGAACTTTCAGTAACTTGCCTGTAGGGGCTCCTTTTGAACTTTTCTGCAACCGATAGCAAGAGCTCAAGGTACTTGTTCCTCCCATCAGCCTTGGAGTCCAAAATATCAGGGAGGAAAGCAACAAAACAAATGGCAGCAGAGCCACACTTGTCTTCCATTACATCCTATATGCAAAGACCAACAGTTTGATACTCTGATCGGTAAAACATTCCAAGCAGTCTACTCATCAAAAAAACAAATGCTTACCGGACCAGTCAATTCAATCACTTCGGGAGGTGATACATTTGTCTCGAGCTGCTCCAGCGCGAACGATTCGATTCCCGAGGCGGTTCTTGCACCCTCATATGGGACAGGGCTATCTTTGTCAACACCAAATACCAAGATGGTGGGGAATCCTTGCACATTGAACCTGCTCATTAAAGACTGCCAAAACCACTCCAATTAGAAACCATATCAAACACATTCAAACCTCAAACACACTGCAGTACTATTCCATTACACCTCACCCTATCCCTTGGTTTGTTACAAGCAGCTTAAGGATGAAAAAACAGGCACTGGGCAGCGATGTTTTTGTAAGTCTTGGGGAAAGTGTAAACGAAGATCCATTAAGACCTCTCATTGGAAAAGGAAACAAGCAACCTATATAAACAAGTGCCAGGACAGAAACCTATCTTCTGGTTAGGGATGGCAAGTGGTTTTGGGGCGGGATTTGACAAACCCTAACCTGCCCCCTAATACCAAACCCGCTCCTAACCCTATTGGGATGGTGGCAGAGCAAGTTCAACCCGGTTATAAGTTTAACAAAAAAAAAAAGTAAGTGGTCTTTTTAAAGTTAAATCTTTTTAAGCATAAAATATATATTTAAAATATAGGTGAATGGCAACGGGACGGGTTGAGCCAAAGCCTAACCCGACTCACTCACGGGTTACCGAACCATAACCCTTAAGGGAAGGGTGGGGAGGGTTACCCATTTACCCCACCCCATTGCCATCCCTACTTCTGGTGATTTTTGGCCATTAAAAAAGTGAACAAAAATACTATCCAGGTGAATATTTATCAATATTTCAATATTACCTTTTCTGCATCACAATCAACATGACCTAGCTTCACCTTGCCCTTCAAATTATTTGCAGCGTTCTTCCACTCAGGCGCCAGCTTTTTACAGTGTCCGCACCTGAAAAGAACTTGGATTATAAATAACTCTAAAATAAAGTACAAACTGGAGAATTTGATGAACACGTTAGAACACTAATCCTACATGTTACAACTTATGCCTATTCATAAGGCATGTCATTCAATACGTACAATAAAATCAATACCTAGATGGGGTAAGCACCATGGCACATGAAAGGCGAACTATTCCAGTCTTTGTCCCTTTATGATGATGATTGTTTTCTTTTAGATACATATATTAGCCTTAGAATTTTTTTCTTTTAATTTAATATTTCTAGTTGCACGCCTTATCTTGAGTAAAATTTGAGGAACGCTAAATCTCCCTATAGTTAATCATAGACTCTTGTTAGCGAGCTCTTTATGCATGAACAGATGAGCAATGGAAAGAATGACCATCCAAAATCACACGCTTGAAATATTACAGTATTACTGGAAAGAACAGATTAATAAGTATTAACTGCCAACAACACATAGATACGCACCAACCATAGAACCAACTAAGATTCTTATCAATGGGTAACACTTACCATGGTGCAAAGAACTCAACAACCCAAAGTTCTTTACTCTTAAGCACCAATTCATCAAAATTGCGAGAATTCAATTCTATTGATGCACTGGGTGGTTCAAATTTCTCACTTGATCCTCCTGCTGCTTTTCCACTTAAACGTTCCTTCAGAAGTGCCTTGACCTATACACACAGAAGCATCTTAATATTTTCACATATTTCTGATCCTGTGATGGAAGTGACCAAGTACGAGCATAAAATAGACAAGCGCGAAAAAAGATCTGCACCACTCAAGTGAATTGGTAAAAAGCTTTATGAGTTCATATATACAAGATAGCTTAAGATGGTGCAAGTATTCAGCGGGCATTAGACACTTAAGTGGAAAGAATTTACTACCCCTAGGAGGTAAAAGTATTATCATTAAAATCTTATATAGAATTTAAATGCTAAGATTCAATTAAATCCTAATCTTGATCGGGAACTTCTTTTCTTATTTCTTTTTTTCGTCTGAGTTCTTTTCTTTTCTTTTCTTTTTTCCTTTTGTATTAATAGGGGCACAATGCCTTTTAAGCTAGGAGGAATGCCCAGATCACTATCCATATCAATGCCCTTATACATTAAGGATGCTTTTTGCATGAATAATCACCTCATTAAACAAATATATTGGCTTGCCTTCCACACATACCGAGGAAAAATATTAAGATGGAAGTAAGAGATGATAGGATGAGCAAAATGCTTTGTTAAATTAGTACAACTGTACAATACAACTGCTAGAATCTCCAACGAGTATGCATTCTTGGATTTGGCAAATTCAAGAAATTTGAATTCATTGACACGAAAATAAATTTGACTTGCGTTTTCTAAAGTAAGTTCAAAAATGGCATTACCAAACCTATCTCGTTTTTTTCTGATGTGAGATACTAAAAAACTGAAACTGTGTTTGAAAACAATACCAAACAGGCTCTAATTTATGTCTTTATCTTCACTCACCACCATTGATTCAAATCCTATCAAAACAGCTTGGAGTTTGGAAAATATGCTTGTGCAGTCAGTATACAAGCTGTTGGTATATCAAATTTAAAGACACTTGCTATTTCCTTTGCTATCCTTTTGTCTATAGCATGTAGCATTGATATGCGAAGTTCAAAATAATTAAAAAGAAAATATGCGCCAAAAGTTTTCAAGTTCTAGTTAAGTATTGTATTACAACGAACCTGCTGGAGTGCATATTCTGCAATTGGTTTAACATCTCTTGCTCCTTGGTAATCTACTGGAGGCTTGCCAGGTGAAAACACCTTAATAGTTGGAAATCCTTTAATCCCATATTCCTACACAAAGCAGAAGATAAAGAATCGAAGGCCACAAATAGATTTGGTAAAACAATCACCTAAAGATGAATCCCAACAGGATTTCAAATTGGCACGTGAAAAATACAGAATATAAAAACTTTACAATCAGTATCATAAAAATCAATGAGGTAGACCTAGGGTCATAAATTTACAATGCCCCAATTGCTGTTCTATAAAATGTTCAACGATGCAAAGTACAAATTAGTGGACCACCAGTTGCCTGGGAACCTCCTTACCACTGGCATCTCATGAGCTGAAGTAACTCCAAAGTTTGAGAAAAGCAAGATTATCATTAAAGATAATGAGATGAGATTCTATGTGGGCAAAAAAACCACAACCAAACTGGACTGTGTAATGGCCAACATTATTAAATCGTGAATCGAATTGAAAACCGTTAGGGGCCATTTAGAATCGAATCGTAATTTTGAGTCGCAAATCATAAGTCATAGTAGTCTGTAGAAGTAGGTTCTGGGATTTCTCTTAGGAAAAGGGATTTTTTATTGTTTAAATTTAAACTTAGTAAACTATGCTTCTTTACTCATATTTAATCCTTTTAGAGTACTATGTTCTATATAAACAAAGAACAAACCAAACAAGGGAAATTTTTCCAGTATAAAAAGAAGTGCACATTTTTTTAGTTTTGTAGAGTTGAATCATACGATCAAATCCTAAATCGTAATATTTAATGCGTGAATCGTAAGATTCAAACATAAATCGATTTTTCACTGATTTGAATCAATCTAGGGTCAAATTGAATCGAATCGTAAGATTCATACAATGAATCGGAAGATTTTAACAACACAGGTAATGGCATTATTGACACCATCATTAAGCAGCACATAGCATTGTCTTTTAACAATTATAAGTAGAACAAAAAAACACACAAGGCAATCAAAACTTAAAAATAATGAGGTTTTCAAATAAAAATCTTGTGATGGAAAAAAAAAATACCAAAGTTAAAGGTGAAGTTCCAAAAACCAAACCTGAGCAAGTGATTTGTGAGCATCAGCATCAAGAGCTGCAACAGTAGCAACACCCTTCAACACAGTGGCTGCCTTCTCCCATATGGGTGTCAGAGCCTGACAATGACCACACCAAGGTGCAAAGAACTCAACCAGGACAACTCCATTGGAGTTTAGAACCTGCCACCATTCCAAAAAAAACCGTAATTGCTAAACAAATTGTTCTACAATTTCAGATTCTTTCTCATGTTTCAATCAAAATGTTAAAGCCAAACAGCTAATGAAATGATCCAACTCAATACAAGATGTATACATATGAGTGTAAAATTTGCAAATAACTGTGAAAAGCGGAAAAAAAAACCATTTCAAAAATTTTAATAATATCACCCCAGAAAAAAAAAAAAAAAAACAGGTAGACGCACATTAGCAACTAATAAAGAGGCAGCCATTAAAAATTTTAGGTTTATCTGTAGAAACTATTAGAGAAATTGTGTTGAAAGATTGCATGAAGATATAAACGAGCAGAGGGAAAGGCGGATCGAATACCTTGGACTTGAAGTTGGATGGATTTAGCTGAAGAACAGGAGATGAGGGTCCGTACAGCGCACTGACTTGTGCAACGAAATTGAAGAAGAATAGAACTGACACAAGAGAAATCAGCTGTAGTGACGATGATTCAGACATTCTCACGCACCCAGATTTGCTTTCGAGGCGAAGAAGAAGAAGAGAGGAAAAGCCCTCGCGCAGAGATTAAACCCCTTATTTCGTTATTTCTACGTTTAAGATTCTTTTAAGTGGGCCCACTTTTGCAAGCTAGGCCCGTTAGATCTAGACACGTATAAAAACCAATGAGAAACTTACACGTATTATTATTTGTTTTCTTAAATGTGTAAAATAGATTAGAGCGCAATAAAAATGTTTTAAATAGAATGATGATTGGTCTGGACTCAGGCCCAAATCCAAAAGGTGAACCGTGGCCTGCGGGACCAGGATTAGTTGTGGGTACATGGGAGTAGGGTGTCAATGGGTCGGATCTAGATCCGATACCAACCCAAATTCATTTAAATTTACCCGATTAAACGTTTGTCGGTTCAGATACAGATCTGAGTAATAGGATCCATTTATGATTGGATCCGATTAGATTAACATATGTGATGAGGTTTTTCCCCTTTTTGTCTTCTTTCTTTAGTTGTTTGGGGAATACGTTTTTAATTTAAGTTAAATTGCATTCTCTACTTATATTTGGCAATTTATTTCCATTGTATTTTAAACAATTTATTAATTATTTTATTCTTAAACGTTTTTATTTTCGAATTTGGATATATAATCAGATTCGAATCTTAGTCGGATCCTATAAATATAATCGGTCTCGGATTCGGTTACTCGTATGAAAGACCCGTCGGATGAATTTAATCGGATTCGGATCATGGTGAATCCGACCCGAGTACAACCCCACATGAGAGGCCCCAGTGTACAATATTCGATTGGTGGAACATGTAATACAATTTGGAGTATGAATTTTGTTTCATAGAATTGAAAAGTTGACCAAAGTCAACACCAAAAAGTACACAATGAGGAGATGCACATTCTTGAATAATGACCATCAACAATTCATCCTTTTTTTTTTCTTTTTTCTTTTTTTGTGGCAAGGCATTTTCATTGGAGCTTGAAGAAGGCCATGAGAGGATCATAGACAACTTGATTAGCATTTACACCCATAACAAAGTCTGCATGAGCGTAGTCCTCGCGATACTGAACTACCATCTTATCACCATCATGATCCCTGAGGCTGTCCAGTAAGGCCTTCACGTCGTTAACATCTGACAGTTCATCCTTCCCTCCATAGCTGAGGAAGAGAGGAAGGTCATTGGGAATCCTGGTCATGTTGTATGCAGGTGGCGTCGGCTGCCCATAGTGATTCAAATTATCCCCGTCGCTGCCATAATCATACATTTCTATGGTGTTCTTTCTAATCACTGTCCATCAATCGGAAAAAAAAAAAAATTAAGATATCAAACTCTCTTAGCTTGTTAGAGGAAATCTTGAGGACATACTCTGAGCCAGATGGACCATGTTCTTCGTTGCTGTCGACTGAGGCTCGTGGTCTAGAAAAACATTGATGGTTGATGAATTGAGGCAGCAGTTCTTACCTTAAAATTAATGATAAAATACATATTTTGTCAGTAATGGCAGTCACAAAATTTTCCAAGTCAATATAATAAGCGGCATGTCGGTACTACCTGTGAAAGATGTCATCAGGTCATAGCAGTTGATGCCTTTTTTCTTGCAAATGTCTTTTACTAGTTTGGTGACAGCCTCCCTGTTCACTTATCAGATAACTATAATCAAAATTTTGAGATATTTTGAACCTTATCAAGAAAACCTAGGAAAAAATATCGAAATATTTTTTAAAAAATAGCTTTAAGTGTTGCGGTGTTACCCTTTTGGATCAAATTCATCAATACCCAACCAGTAGTAGGCCTGTTAAAAAAGATATTAGATAGTCAGTGAGTTCCATACTGTTGGAAATTACCCATAAATAAACAAGAGGTTTCTAAATTTGTTTTACTTCAGCAAAAAAACTTTCAGCGGCACTTCTTGCGAGTGGCGAGGTCATCTGACCCACATAAGCAATTGGGCTCAGTAAGGCAGCTGATCTCAACATGTTCACTAGTTTCTCTTGGGAAAAAGCAGCCAAAGCAATCAAAGTTCCCTGAAAGTAAAAACAGACAATTCAGTCATAATGTCTCAAGTCATGTTTTCAAGAATCTCAAAAACAATATGAACCAACAAGAACTGTTACAAACATTCACCAGGGAATGCCCAACATAGTGCAGATTCTGGCCCGTCTGATCATGAACGTACTGGAATGTAGCAGGAAGATCGTAAGCAACCAACTGATCCCATGACCAATCCCAATAAGCCTGGAAGAATAAACTATGTCTATCAGTAATGTAAAAAAAAGAATAACATGCTAATGAAGGATCATGACATGAAAGACACTAAGCAAACCGCATCATCAGGAGAAAACGATGTGTGCCCACGGCTATATTTGGTTCCACGGCTATTGGCAAGCCATACATCAAATCCATTATCTGCCAAGATGAATGCCAAAGATTGGTCTGGGGAATTCAGAAGCCATGTTATTCCATCCTGCCACCACAACAGATTTGGATAAAGGAACACAAACAAGTTTCAAAATTTTATTCAGAACTGCATCACACTCTGCAATCAGTACAGTAAGGAAAACTTACAGACTTACCATCAGGAGTCCATGCTGTAACAAAACAGGTACCCTGACTCCCGGTGTTGCACCCGACCTCCCCACTGGGATTCTTTGCATGCTGAGGATATAACCATCTTGTGTCGTCACCTAAAATGAACCAATTTCAATACATATAGCATAGGCTAAGTAATCTGAAACATATAATTATGCATAGAGATTGCAGAGAATGGTACTGTATGTTCTTGGCAAACAAAGCCTTGTGTCACCACCATCGACTTGCATATACCATCATCATCGGCAAGTGCGGCAGATGCAGACATACCATCCTGACTATTGCTTGAGAACAGCTTGGTCCTTGCCCCGAGTGCTGATTCACTCAATACAATCACTAGAACCACAAATATCAAGATGTTAGCCATCCGGGTATGTGTTACTTTCTACAGCTACTTCCCCTGTACCGTCATTTTAAAGTAGAAGAAGGCAGATACATACAGAACTGAGTATATATTCCATCAAACCTCTTAAATAATGAAAGTAAATCAAATTTAGTTAAGGCTTAAACAAAGCATTTGGTGGAGCCCACTATCTCTCTATCATCACCTGCCAACCCGGTTGAGCTCGAGATTTCGTCAACGTCACGATTCTGGAAATTAAACAAGAATTCGAATCTAACGATTATTGTAATTAACATGGCAAAAGTACATTTGAAACATGTATAATCGTTGAAAATAATTCTGACTGGCTCTTTTGTCTCCTCTGTAAAGAACCGAGGATGTAGCTCCAAGAGATGCATAGAAAACTCAGGCTCATCTCTCACTTTTCACACATGACAAGGAAAACGTTCCAAAGGCACGCTGGTTTAAACTGTTTCATCCAAATGGTGTGTATATATATATATATTATTTTTTTTTTCTTCCTATGCAAATTGAGCATATGTATTTTGGCCACGATAAAATACAAATCGTCTTAGGAAGAATTGCCACCTTTTAGGCTTTATCTGGCCTAATGTCATGTGGCTCCATTCTGAACTTCATATCATTTTCCATCAAGTCAACCAAGCCATACCTGTGATTCACCAAAAAGAAATAAGATCATGGGAAATTAAAAATGTCTTCATAGATGAGAGATATTTCAATTTCTCGCAAATCAGAATAATCTTCATGATGCAGGACAAGTAACGCAACAATAGTAATTTTGTGGCAAAAAAGAGGACTTTCTTTATGTAGGCATGCAAAAAACATTTAGGCCTCCACAAAGGTCAGCCTTAATGGATCAGTTGATCACTAGGGTCCTCTAAGAAGATAGATCAAAACTGTTCAAGTCCCTTTGTGGAGTTGAATTTTTGCTTCATTCAAGCTCTTCACTATGATTGGGTAAAAACTATATCTAAATTAAAAACCTTTAGGGGTACAAAATTGTCTTATAAAACCAGCCATGATGGGATTTACCAAAGAACCATCAAAGTATAATTTCATTTGCTTTGCTAACACCATTGAAGTTTGCAACTTAAGCCTAGAATTCCTTCAATTGATGATCAATATATTGGTTTTAAACCTAAAGGCATTGTGCGATATTTCTGACAACTTTTAACTTTAAATGGAAAGCCACCTGTTGATGGAAAGCCACCTGTTGATTCCAAACTCACAAACAAAAAGCAAACACAAGGACTCAATGAAGGATCTCCTTCCTCTTAAACTACCTGCATTTGCATCTACTATTTAGATATTCTACTGCCAACCAAGGAAAAATGGACCTCACAAAGAAACAAAACCTATTTGCACTCTGGAAGGGATAGTCAACAAGGACCTATGGCTAAGTTATTCTAAGACTGAGCAGCGAAAACACCCTTCCAATAGCAACAGTTTGCTAATTACCAGTTTATTTGTCAACACATCAGCTCTATCTCTACCTTGGCAAGAACATTTTGAAAATAAGGACTTTCTTTCAACACACCCAACAGTTTCAGCTGATACTCCTCTTTCTTATGTACATTCTCTTCAATGTTTTTTCACCTAATCTTATCTTTCCTACTATTTCAACTCATCCATTTTCTTTTCTTTCTATTTCCCCTTCCTCCCTCCCTCCCTCTTTTCCGGTATCCTTCCTACTGTTGCCTAGGTGCCTATGGGGACCTATGGTTCGTCTGAAAACCCAGGTCTTAACGCGCTCTAGCTTGGCTCCATATCAATCACTTAATTCAATTTCAATTTTTTTGCCGAAATCTATTTCAATATAGAGTATGATGTCGATGACCAAGATAGGGCATTCAATGGGCTAGGCCAGGGGTGGCCACGGGGTGGGTTCGGGCAAATCCTAACTCACCCTAAAGGAGTCCCTGATACCAAACCCGTTCCTAATCCTATCGGTGCGGTAGCAGGGCGAGTTCAACCCAGTTACAAGGTTTTTTTAAAAATAATTACCTTTTTCAGTTAAATCTTTAATTTTTTAAACATATTTACTTATAAAATATTTATTTAGAAAATAGGTGAATGGCAACCGGGCGGGTTGAGCCAAACCCTGACCCGACTCATGGGTTACCAAACCCTAACCATTAGGGGCGGGGCGGGTTGCCCGTTTAACCCACTCCATTGCCATCCCTAGGCTAGGGTGCCCCCCTTACCCTTCCCTCATCCTCTCTTCCTGATCCCCACTTCCCTCTCCTCTCCCTTTCTCTCCTTCTCCTGCATTCTTCTATTTCCTTCTTCTTCTCCTCCCCTCTCTTTGTCCTATCCATCTCACTGATGAGCAACACATTACTCATTAAGAAGTTACTATGAACATTGATCAATTCAGAATCTTGAAATCAAAATACTTCGGTGATTGTGGCATTGCCATACAATACTGTGATTCAGTATTTCATTATAGACAACACAATGACATAAGCTCCCTAAACCAGTGTGAACCCAGATCAGTTTCAAGAAAAGGTTTCAAGCACAGATAAGAACAGAACTTCGAAAAACAGAACCAAAAGCCAACTGAAACTAAACTTGAACTTGAATTCCAGTATTAGTCACCAACCAAAGGGAATCTAAAGATTTGTGTTTCACAAACCCTACATTTCAAAACATCATAAGCAAAAGATAAAGCATCATAAAAGATCATCTATGCAGTTGGTGTTTTAATCATTACCCACCAATTTAATAAGCAAAAAACTGGAAAAAAGAGGGAGGGTACCTTGGTTGAAAAGTAAGCACCTTAAGCATGACTGCAAACCTTTCCTTCTCAATCAAGGCAAACCCATTCTCCAGTTTTCTGGTTTCAAATCAGGAACATGAGCAACTTCTGCAGATGATAACTACAGCTACAATCCGCCCGAGTTCGTGCGGTTTTAACCGGATTCTGCTTCACGTGACATGGGCACTCAACACCTTCGGTTAAAACCCGAACCCATTTGAAACTTCGATAGAACCTTACAGGTTTGTGGGTTCAACGCACCCTCATTTCAATGGGTTCGGGTTTGAGCTATTCCAATATCCAGATACGGATGTACAGCGGGCCTGGCTGTCCACGTGCCAGCACAACACGGCCCACTTTAACATCCCCAGACCATATAGCAAAGGTTGGGCCGGGTTGGTAGGAAGCATGACGTATAGACCCGTACGTGCTGGGCCTGGATTCTGTTCCCCTCAGCACGGCATGGCTCAGTACCAAAAAAAAAAAAAAAAGGGTTCATTCGGGTTTAGGACTGTGAATTGGTCGGATTCAGGCCAAATCCACCATGATCCAAATCCAACTAAATTCAAGGAGATCCAAATCCGATGGATCTTTCATATGAGTAACTGAATCCAAGTCCGATTATATTTATAGGATCCGTATCCGAATTCAACTAAAAGCCAAATCCGATTATGTATTTGAATCTGATAGTAAAATCGGTTAAAGATGAAATAATTAATAAATTATTTAAAATACAATACAAATAGATTGTCAAATATCAGTGAATAATGTAATTTAACTTGGATTAAAAACATATTCCCAAACAGTTAAAGAAAGAAGACAAAGAAAAAAAAAATGCAACACATATATGTTAAGCTAATTGGATTTGGATCTTAATCGGATCGGATTGACCAATATCCGGATCCGATTATAAACGGATCCAATTATTCATATCCAAATCCAATTGGATGGACATCTAATCGGATAAATTTAAATAAATTTGGATTAGTATTGGATCTAGATCCGACCCATTGACAACTCTATTCGGATTTGATTATATATCAATACGATCTGCTCCTGACCCGTTCAAACCCGACTCGTTGCCAAATATCAAACCGACTCATGCGAGCACTAAATGATAACGCATGTGGTTATTTTCGACCACTCATGGCACGTAAATATTATCCGGTCTCAACCTCTCAGCCTAGGCATGGGGACACTTATCATGCTTCTTATCTTCATTTGGTGAAGCTAATGGGTACTCCATGATGCGATCACAACTTACAATAGTGTACTCCTATTCCCTCCTCGTATATTAAGGAGGACCCACATCTTCAATTAACCACACAACCTTTAATCAGCTACGCCAGATGATTAGAGTCGTTTGATCTGATGAATTAGTGCCAAAGAAGATTATTTTCACCATCCATTCTATACTTCCTACCGGAAGGCAACACGTTGGCAGTCTTTCACCAGCAAGTAGGTAGATGAAACCCCACTACTACCGGGAGCGGATTTGCTGTGAGTAGACACGGCCCCACAGCTGAAATTACTTATGTTGCCTCTCATGATGGAAGCCTTAAGGGCAACATGGTAATTTAAGCTGTGGGGCTGTGTCTACCCCACAGCAGATCCGCTCCCGCTAAAAAGGGGCCACACTCAACCAATACGTACCGGTCGTCGGATCGGAACTAGGAGTTGATACACCATTTGAAATGTTGATGTATGTAATGGTAATGGACATGCATCATAGATGCATCGTCATGCATGTCCATGAAAAGATATCATCAGCAGTAATAATAGGGAATGGGTAGTGGTTTCAATGAGGTTTGACTGGACCCTTAGAAAAAGCTTTTCTAAATTGTATTCCCACATGAATTATTGAACAGATCTGCATTCAGATAGATGCAAATCTATGAGAAACCGTGAATGAGATAAGATATCTTCAACCCAGAAGAAGCAGACATAAGCAAGGACAGGTTTCATTTGGGTACCAAAATAATGCAATCGCATCTACAATGCATGTGTTGCGAACAATGCATGTGTTGCGAAGAAGAATCAAACTCTTCCTCTAAACATCCCATTAAGCTAGACATGCATGCACGTCCAGGACATGAATTAGTACTCGTGACGCACAAATTGGTAAATGACTCAAAATGTTAATTAATCAATCGGTTTGCGCAATTAATAGATTCGAATACTTGCTCCCACTGGCCTAAATCAATAAAGACTGTTCTAATGAAATGTTTACAAGGATACAAAGAGAGAAAATGATAAGATCAGTCAGGAATTGTTCAAAAAGACAACACATAACTTGGTAAGTTTCAAAAAGAGAATTCTAAGACAAAAACGTTTTATAAATTCTAAGAGGATGTCCAAATGCTCAGAATTTCGATCCTCTTTCTAATGTCCCATCCTCCTTTTATAGCCTCAGACTCATTATTTTAACCGTTTGCAACGTTTCATGAACGGATTGAAGACGTTTGG
>JAUPMG010000005.1:2321758-2338945 GCA_031762675.1 Pachysandra terminalis
ATGCTAATATGTATGTTACTTTGTAAAGTTTACCCACATTAATACACTTTTATAATTTTACTGATCAAAAAAAAAAATATGGAGGCTTGCAGAATGCTGCTGTGTCAGCTAGCAGGAACTTTATTATTGAGTGCAATTATTTTCTTCATTTTACTGTCTATCAATCATTAGGGAACTAAAAATAATCGTTTAAATTAGGATGGAGTTTCATCATAGCCTAATCTTCCAAAGATGATACTTCTTTCCCCTCTCTTTACCTTCAATTTAAAAATTCTCATAAAACAAGAAAATGAACATTTCCCACAGTATATCCTTTTTTCATTTTTCTTTCTCCTTAAAGGATGTTTTTGAGTCTTTCAGACCAGAAATGGCATTATCATGCGTTCCCGAGCAAAAACATTTTTTTTGATCATCTCAAGCAAAAACATACTCATGCCATTATTACAAATACTCACTGATGACAAAGACAACTATTTAGTCCACAAAAATCTAAAAAGAAAACCATAAAGAAAATATAAGGATATGATATACAAACAGCTAAGGGAAATGGAAGGAGGTAGCGCAATGCTGGTAAAATTTTATGTGCGCCAATGGGCACAAACCTAAGCAATGAAATGATGTGACAACCAAGTGAGATGTGCTGAGCCAGCTTGTAAATAATCTCCACGTGATTTTAAGTGCAAAGAGAGTAGAGGATTCAATTCCCCTAATCGTGGCAATCATGACCCCCCCCCACCACACACACACACACAACATACACCCAAAAATAAATAAATAAATTCTCTCACCAAGCATCTCCGCCCTCAGAATGCCTTTATATGGATCTCTATCTTGGCTAGGTTATCTGCTAAACTATTGGGCGAACTTGGCACCTTCAAAAATAAAATGACTACAAAGAGTCCAGACATCAAAAAAAAATCTAACAAAATGAGCCAAACCACCAAGAAGACACAAACATCCCTTCAGCCAGACGCATCACTTTCCAAGAATCACCTCTCTATACACAAGCTATGGACGTTCAACTTCTAGCCACTTTAATCCTGGTCAAAAGAACAATGGATATTGTTTTCATAGCATCCAGCTCACCTGTGGGATCGGAAGCAACAGTTTAGATATTAGTTTTATGATTTCTGAAAAACACCACCTCAACACTAGAAGGATCTGGATTCCATTAGGAAAACCATCCATCTTCAGCTTGACCAAATGGCACGGATTTCCACCACTTGTAATGCTGAATAAGTCAAAGATCTCCAATCTCTTAAGATATCTAACACGGAAAACCTCAGAATCCCATAGAGCACCTATTATCAGAGCTCTTTAGAACTCTAACATGCTAGAGCTCTAGTTCTAAAAAATCTCCCTGTTTCCAAATCATCCATGTGATAGAGTGAATCAAGCACCTGAATAAATACTTGCCTTTGGGGCCAAGACCCATGGGTCTCAACTGCTGAAGCCACATGACATTGAAGGAAAAGATGTGCTATCGATTTCCTATCTCCCGTGACATTATGTACACCTTACAAAATAGGTCTTTGTACGGCTTTATCCTCTGAAAGATGTCATTGGTATTGATCATTATTAAGGGTAGCAATCCAAGAAAGGCTTTGTTTCAAGGGGAAATCAAAAGTTTTTGACAATTCCTAGAAGGAAAGGAAGCCTGAGGGAATACCAATTGTCTTACATTAAACCTTAAAGAAGAATTCATAGAAAAATACCATTGGGGGAGGATAACGAATTTTATAATCTTTCATATGATTACCAATAAACATATCTTTACAAGGATTAAAGAGGGGACTATGAGTAAAATATAATAATCTTATCCCAATTAAAAGTGAATCCGAATTTAGAGCTTTTAATGGAAATGGAAGGAGACCACCCACTGTTCTCAGCCATGACAGTCATACGACTTTGCCAAAGGAGATTTAATCAGACAGATTCAAATCTCCCCACACACCATCGATAGTAGAAATTGCGCTAGTGTTCAAGCATCAGCATAAAATGTGTGCCAACCCCTCTCTCTCCTTTACCTTCAGGGATAACAGACTTAAGATCTTATGATCTTCAACAAAAGCCAAGATTCTAATGGATTCTCCCCGTTATTATTTTTTATTTCAGCAATGATCACCTTGCACCTACTACTAAGCTTACTGAAAGAGGGAAACTCTTTATTCTATTCTAGATATCCTTCAACATCATCACCATCCACTTTAACTACGCTCATTCAAATTAAGGAACTGTATTAAACCCTTGCTTCTCTTGATAATCCTCATTAAAACCTCAACATGGACAAAAGTTGCTCCAGATCAAAGGTTTGGGCCTTCACAGAGAAGACTCGTTATTTAGTTTTTTACATGTAGATACAAGTACAGCTCCAATAACTTCTGATCATTCGAGAGGCATATTGAGTACTGCTTCTTTGATTACAGAAACAATCGAGATCTCATGATTTTTTCAACCTTTCAATAACCAAATCCCAAAGAATAATCACCCTTTCTTGATCAGAAATGCACAAATTAAATTTTTTGTCCAAAGACTCCATTCAAACAAAGAAAGCCACCTTATACATGCTATACGGATTCCAAGTTCAACTCTTTAGATGTATAGCAGTAATAACCCCTTATGCTTTTCCTTCTATGAAATAATAACTTGTCTGAAATACAATCATCATGTAAAACTGAGTTCATGAGTCCTCTTTTTCAGATTTTACCAGACCAACATTCCATACACAAGCCAGATTCTGACACTCATACCATATGTATCCACATGCTTAATAATATACAAGATGTGACATCTTAGGACACATGGTTTCAAACACAGCATAAAACTTTAAGGGTATTTTCCTTGAATTTAGGTAATGCTGCTGAACTCTAACAGAATTTAGAACACACAAAAATAAAGCCAGCTCAAAAAGAACATATAACATTAATAAAAAAAAATTAAAAATCAAGTTATCCTTGCAGCAGCTAGTCTGATGGGAGCAGGGTTTTTGTCTGCATGCCACAGTGAATAATGTATGTAAAGGTAAATTTTCCAAGAAAATCATGGTAGTGTATATACCAACATCAGAAGTTGATAATAAAGATCCCCTTCAACTTAAGTTACTACTAACCGTATAAGTACTCCAGCCTTGTTGACCAGGTATGATGTCTTGAGAAGGAGAAAGAACAACAGGAAGGTAGGCTTGTGGACCTTGTACACGAGGCCCAGATAAGTATGATGACCATGACGGAAGTCCACCCATGTAAGGTAAACCAGATGAAGATACTACTGATGAACCTGTTAATCCAAGGGCAGCAGATCCAGTTACAGATAACACAGCTCCAACTGTGGTAGGCTGGGGATGATGGAACTTGCAAGCAACTCCAAACTTACACCATCCAGTTCTCATATAATAAGGACAGGGTTTCTCTTCCTGTAAAAGAGTAACATATGAAAATTGCAAGAACCTGTCACCTTGCTGAGTGCATATATTGCATGGAAACAAGTCATGAGTAAAACCCATAGTAAGTTCAAGGGACAAAAACAAGAACCATGATAACAAAGAAATGTAGGCACCTGACGCAAAGGTAAACCGAAAGTGTTCAATTGGACCTGTCCAGTATCTTGCCTGTCTCGGGGGTGATGATATTTACATGTTGCTCCAAATTTGCATGTTCCTGTCTTCAGGTAATACTGCAAAGCACAAACAATAAGCAGACAAGCACCATTGAACAAAAATTTTCCACACGTAAATTGAAATTGTTGATGTGATCCCCTCTCCATTCCCGTAAAGAATTTCCTTCTCAGATATTCACCTTATTTCGTGATTTTCTTTTATATTTTTCCATAAAGGATTTGTAAAGAAGTACTCAACTAAAGAGGGAAAACATATCATTAACTTGAGTACAGCCAGTTAAATAGGACAGCTGGTACAAACTAAGAGGGTATACATATCAGCAGCTTGACTTGAGCCAGTTAAATAAGACAATTGGCACCGGTAATCGTGATAAATTTCTAATAAAAGCTTTATCGAACATAAATACCATATTATTTTACTTCAAATTATCTATTTCAAGCGGCATACTGTTTACTGCTGCCTAGTGAAAATTAACAAATACAAAACCTGTCAGGATAAAATGGATGGCCATAGGTATTTATTTACTTTTAATTGGTAACAAACTTTGCATATGAGAATATAAAAGCATAAACATTGATAGAAAGTCTTGATCGGGATCAAACAATAATAATAAACACAGTAAAACAAAGATCAAAATAATGCACACAGATATACGTGGTTTGGCAAAGCCTACGTCGATGGGAGAGAAAAAGTTTCCACTATGTCAAAAACGAATTAAGGTTACAAGTTACAAATCATACTCCTACCCGATATATAGGGAAAATCCCCAATATACCCTTACCGTACCACGGCGGGCTCCGCCCAATGGGGCCTCTCTCCCTTGGATCTAGAGACTAGTGAATATGAGCCACCCACTATCTCTAACAGAAATAATATGGAATAAAATGGTAATGTAGTAGCAAAAAGACAAACTTAAATGGTGACAAAAACTACCTGACAATCAGGCTGCCCAACTCTTTCTGGGAGTTCAGCTCTGTACAGAGCACCCTGCATAAACGGATCATAATAACATGTTAGAACTTGGAACATTTAGATTATGGTTTGAAAAAAAAAATGAGTTTTAATAAAAAAAAACAAGCTCGCTCAAAGTGGAAAGGAAAATTCAAACCCTAACCCTTGATCATCATAACAATGAATGTAGTAGCATTAAATGCAAATATATAGCACCCGGCTCACAATAACAGAAGCCATGGATATAAATATCAAAGTTCGAGCATTTTCAGGGCATGTCCCCAATCTAGACAACTACAATCGAACAGATAGTGACAGTGTAGATGCTGTTACCTGACCACCATATGTCGGGTGATTAAAGCGGCAGTTGCTCCCATAACCACATAACCCTGTCCTTAAATAATATATGCAGTCGGGTTCACCAGGACGATCCGGATAAGGGCTCGAATGAGCAGCAGCTCCTTCCAGGCTACCATGGGTCTGAATTTTCAATCGCCATATCGCATCTGGATGCATAAGAATTTAGAATCATCACATTTGCAGCATTCAAAGCTACAATAGCTAATAATAGATGCATTGTGTTTATAAATCCACAAGGAACAAACAGCATCACAAATCATCAAAAGGATAAAACATAATCTGCCAACCATAAAATTAATCCAAATCAAGCAAACTATTAACATAGATAACAATATGTGGAATCTGCAGCTTCAGAACAGATTCAATAATCTTAAACAAGATAGGTCCAACAGAAACAATCTTAACTACAAAAATAATGAAAAATCCTCAATTAAGCATCAATGAACATTAAATAAAGCACATCTTTGAAACTCATATGTAACAACAGAATTCAACATTTGATCTGTAACAGTGAACCAGAAACGAGCGAGATAGATAGATTACCTTGGAGTTTATCCGCCGATGTGGACACACCATTGTTTTGAAGCTGTCGATTGTCCGGCATCGATGAAAAAACAAAGAAAAAAGAAAAGTTGCAGAAAGAAAAACCGAAACCCTTACTCTCGTCACCAACTACAATTCTCCCTCTCAAGGAAACAGAAAAATCATTCGGAAAAAACTTCGAATATCTCTCCCTCAAAGCAACATTCGATCGTTTCTGCTGAAAACAACGTTATTTCACGATGATCGATCTGTTCCTCCATCGAGAATCCGAAAACCCTCGAGCCCAAACCTAACTCAGACAAATTCAAGCCCAAAAACCAAAAAGGAAAAGTAATGGAATCAAAAGTGATCAATCTAATATTCGATCTCGTTCCTGTTCAGATTATAAACGAAAAACGATCAATCATAGATTCGTGATTCTTCTTTTTCTCATCTTTCTTTCGAATTCAAAATATGAGAAAAAATTGAGAATTTTTTACGTTAGATTAGAAAGATTGATGAAAAGGAAGAACCGAAACATGAAAAGGGTTCTTCTCCTCTTTAGTCTTTTTCCTCCTTCCTATTCTTGATACGTACGAATTATATCTGAGGGGAAATATATCCTACTTTGCCTCACCAGGTTTACATAAACAATAACAAGCTCAAATGACTTGCCACGTATAGTCTAGAGCGTCCACCTGCTTCATATTTTTTAAAGGTATTGTACTATTAATTCGTACAGGGAAAAAAAGAAATGGAAAAGTCGTCGCAGTAAATGCGCGCCAAACCTGCCTGTGCTAGCGTAAGCTGTTGTAGACAAATAGGCCGTTGGATTTAAGTTGGGGAGGGTCCCATAGGTTCACTCACACAGACCACGCAGTCGATCAGTTTCTCCCCAATTCGCTCCTTCGGGGCAAGTGGAGCCCATCACTTTCCAGGATATTACCCCCTCCCGCCTATTCAAGCTCCCGCGGCCTCCCGACCACCGCGCGCGTCCGGAAGACGTGGGAAGACGAGACAACGCCGTTGTGATTAAATTACAATTATACCCTTAGTCTTTTTAAAAATTGCTCTTTCCCCTTTTATTCTTCTTGGTTTTTTTTTTTTTTTTCCTTGGACATAATGGCCCTGTATATATGAAGGTGGCGTATGATTCAATTTGCTTATATGATCATTCAAGAACTTCAAATTCTAGGATAGCATTAACATTCAAGAAACAATTATCATTAAATGTTTTACATGAATATTAGCGGCATGTGCTATGCATATATGATATTTTAATTGATGATAATAAATTAATTATTAAATAAACAGTCATAGAAATAGATGTTTCTGAAAAGATTTCGATGAGAGCTATCTAGTAAATCTAATTTTAGTGTTAATCGATAAATGGATTGAAATATATAAACTTCTAAAAGTTTTCGTTCATATTTAAATAAAAAAAGTAAATTATAAAAGATTAGAAAGATTTGATCTAACTCAAGAGGGTACAAAAGAATGATATAGATAAATGCTATGTGGAGACTGATGCTTCTAAGGCATTTGGGAAATATGGATTATCAATGCATCGAATCCACCAGTTTGTGTTGATTTGTTTAGCCCTAACTACAAGGTATTTATCATAGTTTTCACAGCTACTCTTGTAACATTTATCTGAGCTCGTTAGACTAGTAAAACTGAGTGTGAATCCATGAATGTAGGCACCATTGCCAAACCACGTAAATCGTTGTAATCTTTGTTTGCACTTTGCACCAACATGACAATTAGAAAGCAGAAAACCAGCAACTAGAAAACAATTGTAAGGTGAAACAGAAAGCTCCATACTCTCGTGTAACCAGTAGAACATTTTCCATTGCATATATACTTTCACATTATGTCAACAGTGTAATTATAAATCATGTCAACCTTATACCTAACTACTTACCCAAACAAACAAACCAAAAAAAATAAACTGGCCTGCACTCTGTTCCTATTTCAACATAATATTTACGCTTGCAAAATAGCGAATCAAGATATGAGAATTGACAAAAAGGAGAATATGGCTGATGGTGATATCTCAACAAAAGAACATTGAACCGCAAACATTATTGTGCAATCTTGGGAGCTCTGGAACAGGGATACTGCCTACAGAAGTGACACCTCCATGACCTGATGAAGTATCTGAAAAATCCTCGAACTTTATAAATTGCCCCATCTGTTGAGCAGCAAGGTGGGCATAGCAAACTGGAGCCACTGGAGAAGCACAGAAGGGAGATATATGTCAGATTGACACAATATAAACAGATTGCTTTCCATTTGAAGTGCTTGTCAACTCTTCAGAACACCTTGTGATCATGGGTCCCAACACAAAGGACTACAGATCTTTTTTCCTTTTGGTATCCGCACTGGTGGTCACTCAACCACTCCCCCATAGGGGAGATGAGGGGAGATGCGGGAATCGAACCCCCAACCCACCCCACCCCAGCCCTCATTTGAGGGAATGTCCTACCAATGTCCCAAAGGATGGGAGGACAAAGGAGTACAGATCAGCCACATCCATATTTGAGGATAATTACATCAAGCTAATTCTAGAATAACTACATATGAAGGAGAATGAAATTACCAATTGAGATTGCAGTCGTACTCCTCTGATACCTGAACGAGCCAAGACAATAGTAGTTAAACATGATTCAAGTCTATCATTAGTCATATAATGGAAATATGATTTGTGTTCTTACACATAAGAGAGCGAGTGAACAAGCTTTTGCAGATCATCAGCAGAGAAACCAATGTCATCAAGCAATACATGATAGTGTGCTGGCCGAGAAGTACCCTTTTTATTTGGAAAGGGAAAGGTGGGGGAAGAAAAAAGACAGCCAAATGGATTATGAAATGAGAAAGATTAATAAAAAAATTAAAGGAAAGTTAAGGCATGCCTAGGCTAGTGACAAGGATAATCTGCAAAATGGAAAATAAATAATTGGACATATTGCACTGATATGTATACCGAATCCATGGATATGATTTTGGAGTACTCCGTAACTTTTAAGTAGTTCCAAGAATCATCTGATCAAATCATTTCTTGTCTAGAATAGCCCTTAGGTAGGAGACAGTGCATAGTAAAGCCACATGTGGATGTGGACCAAAGAGCAACAAGGTCATGGGCCACTACATGCTAGCTTGAAATTTTTATACAAAAAGGTAAAAGTGCTCAATAGACATACGTAACCAAACCAGTTTACTTACAATCATTCCTGCTTGAGCACACATATAAAAATCATAGTTTCTTGGATGCACAACTTTTGTATCCACCACCGTACCTGCAGACAAGCCAAAAATAGAAGAGGGAATCCACTTCAGCAGAATTAGCACTCTGAAATACTCCTACCAAAATACATATCAATCAATACAATAAATATTGAAGGAGAAGGCAAACCAGGTGGAACATTTTCGGGACCACCAGTTTGAAATAGCTTTGTGTGATGATTCTTTTGAGCCACAATCACTGTGAACTTTGGCAAGTTGGACTCCCCCAAATGCTCAAGAGCCTAATGCAGCAAACAAGTTATGTTCAGACCAGAAAACATTAAGAAATAGAAAAATTTAGGATCACGTTAGTAAATTTAAGGGCCACTTAGCTTCAAAGCATACATAGTGTGTATCTAGGAGAGGGGAACCAACCATTCAGTGTATACCCCAGGCCAATCACCAACTCAGTCAGAATATCAACCGACTGATCAATCAAACTTATTTAGACATGAATACCTCATGGTCTACCAAGAAGTACTCAATGGCTGACTGGCTGGCTAAGGTTACATTTCTATAAATAAAAATAAAAAAAAAATCAGTACTTGGATAGGAAGTTCTGAATGGTGTAGTTACCTAATTTTTTCGGTTTGAATAATGAGATTCTCCAATCGACAATTCTTTTGTAAAACTGATTGAAATTTTCCTAATCTGAAATTCTCTCTAAACCAGTCAGTTGCTGGCATCTGTTTTAAGAATGTAGTAACTACATGGTTTAAATAAATGGAATGGTGGAACCTGCCCACTTCTAAGTTTGTAATATTTGCAGGTAGGTCTACAGGTGATTGCTACATCGAGTCTACTATAACTAGCCCTAAACATCCTCCACGAAATAGACAGATAAATCTATTATCCGAAAAAACAATCTGTATTGCACTGAGGAAGCAGAACCTTTATGATTTGATCCAGCTCAATGTTCAGAACTTGGTTGAATTGTGATTCGCTCACTCCATCCCTAAGATCAAAAGCATGAGTTATCAAAACAATAATTATTGCAGGCATATGCATGCATGCGAATGCAAAATAAATAAATAAATATTGCATTCATAAACAAGGAGGCAGGTTATTGCCATTTATATAACTCAAGAAGAAGAAAAAAAAGTCATAGGCCGGTTATTGCCAAGTATCCTCATTCCATGCTTCTAATATATATTATATCTTTGATGATAAACAATAAATAAATAAATATTGCATTCATAAACAAGGAGGCATGTTATTGCCATTTATAGAAATCAAGAAGAAAAAAATTATAACAAAAAATTAGTAATGGATGATTTCATTCACTTGACAAGTAACCAAGGCCAAAACACAGACATGGAAAAAACAACACAAAATTAACAAAAGACATCATAGTCCATTCAAAAGCACAAGCCATTCTCTAATTGAATGATATGACCTGACTAGTAAGCCAGCATACTGTTGCATCTAAAATATTAACTTGCACAAATTTTTGGTATATAGTACAAACAAAGACCTAAACAGAGTTTAACTAGTCAAAAATAAGTCAAGGAAAACAAAGCGAACGGAAATTTCTAGGTAACTCTTTCTTTTTTCTTACTTTTTTTATTTGGTTAAATTCAGGTAACTTTTTCAATGTATATAATATGCATATAACTTTTTCGAGAAAATAAAATCATTAAAAGGACAGGAAAAAGCACTGAAAATGCTCTGCGAGTATACAACTAATAAGAGGACCAAATTAGTGAACATAACCTTGGTTACAGGAAGCTATGATTTGAGAGGGCATATGCCACCAAGAAACAAAAATCCAAGTAGAAAATGGATTGATTTGGCACAAGTTAGTCACAATAAAGTTTCATTTTAATGGTAAAAAGTGTACACACTAGTAACAGTAAATATTAATGTGCAAGTCGGGTGGTCATCAAAGACGATATGATGAGAGTCTCCTCTTAATTTTTTGTAGAAGGGAGAGTGGTTAAGAATGTGAACACTACCTTCTTAGCTCTCATTCCTAAAAAAGAAGGTGCTGCAGATATCAAGGATTTTCGCCCTATAAGCCTTATGGGGAGTTTGTACAAGATTTTGGCAAAAGTATTATCAAACAAAATTAAGAAGGTGATAGAGGGACTTACTAGTAATACTCAAAGCGGGAGGGAGACAAATTTTTAACAGAGTGCTGATAGCCAACGAATGCATTGATTCGGTGTTGAAGAATCATGAAAGTGCTTTGATCTGTAAGGGAGATATGGAGAAAGCTTACGATCATGTGAGTTGGGATTTTTTGCTTTACATTTTGGGCAAAATGGGGTTCGGCCTCAGATGGATTAATTGGATCAGGTTCTGCACCTCCTCCCCTTCTTTTTCTGTGTTGGTTAATGGTTCTGCCATGGGTTTCTTCAAATCTTCAGGAGGGCTCAGGCAAGGAGATTCTCTTTCATGCTTTTTGTTTCTTTTGGTGGTGGAATGTCTCGGTAAGATGCTTAAACGCACGGAGGAGTTGGGTCTCATCAAGGGGGTTCAGGTTTCTGATATGGCACCTAGCATATCTCACCTTCAGTTTACCGATGATACTTTCATCTTCTGTCGGGCCAAGCAAACCGATTTGAAGACTTTGAGATGTGTGTTTTGTGTTTTGAAGCTATTTCGGGTTTACATATTAATTTAGTCAAGTCTAAACTGATTGGTATCAGGGGGATTGATAATCTCAATCAGTTGGCGTGTTGGTTGGGATGCAAGGTGGGCTCTCTTTCTTCTTCTTATTTGGGTTTTCCATTGGGTGCTCCATACAAGGATACAGGGGTTTGGAATAAGGTGGTGGAGAGATCGGAGAAGAAGTTGGCTTTGTGGAAGACTGGATACTTGTCGAAGGGAGGGAGGTTGATTTTGATTAAGAGAGCTCCTTAGCCAATCGTCCTACTTATTATACGTCGTTAATGAAGATCCCTACTTTAGTTGCAAAAAGATTAGAGAACCTATAAAGAGATTTTCTTTGGAAAGGGAACGAGGACGGATTTATATCATATTATAAATTGGTCTCAAGTTTGTTCTAGTAAGGTGGATGGGGATTTGGGCATCAGAAGTGTAACTAGATTTAATGTTGCTTTGCTCGCCAAATGGCTTTGGCGGTTTGGTGTAGAGGAACGGAATTTATGGAAGCAGTTGATTAGTAGCAAATATGGTATGGAGGCTGAGGGGTTGGATCACTGGAAAAAGCAGAGGGGGTCATGGGACAAGTTTTTGGAAGGCTATTTGTAGCTCTTTCAAAAGCTTCAATAAAGGGGTGAGATATAAGGTGGGAGGAGGAGACAGAATTAGGTTCTAGAAGGATGTTTGGTGTGGGAATATCTCCCTTATCCAGAGTTTTCCGGGGGCAACGGCATTAGCTTATGATACCAATGTATGGATTAAAGATTATTTAATTAAAGAAGATTTAGGTTGGAGATGGGACCTGGATTTTCGGAGGAATGTTTTGGAGTGGGAGGAGTAGGAGGAAGTTGTAGGACTATTGAGCGAGATTTATAAAATTAAGATTAGGGAGGATGGAGATTCTAGATCTTGGGCATGGTCCGAAGATAGTGGATTTTCGGTTTGTTCCATGTATGAATCTTTGCAGGTGAAAGTTTTGTGGGAAGGTCCGTGGAGATCTATTTGGTGTGCTGGTCTACCTTCTAAGGTGTCATTTTTTCTGTGGACTGCGGTGGAGGACAAGGTGTTGACAATGGACAATCTAAAGAGGAGAGGATGGGTTTTAGCTTCAAAGTGTTGTTTGTGCAAGGAGGAGGAATCTTCTTCTCATTTATTCCTCCACTGTGAGTATACCCGGAGTATTTGGCATGCTTTTCTTCAGAGATTCAAACTGGAATGGGTTATGCATAAGGATTTTAAAGAGGCTCTATTTAGTTGGGGGTGGAAGAGGAAGAAGATAGAAGGAGGAGTTCTATTCTTTGGAATGTTTGTCCAGCTATTATTTCTTGGTCAATTTGGTGCGAGAGGAATAGCAGGATTTTTTAGGGAAAGGGGGTTTCTATTCATAGAATGGTGGATTAGACTTTAACCCTTCTTCTTTTTTGGGTCTCCATACAATCTGAATTTAAAGGTACACCTTTCGAAGATTTTGATAACATGTGGGGTTTGCATTGGGATTAATGCAGTAATTTTGTTTTAAGGGGATTCTCTTTACAGAAATGTATATTATATAGTTAGACTTTTTACTGTAGATATTATTAATACATGAACACTTCTACCGATCAAAAAAAAGATGTGCACGTTAGTCAGTCACAGAAAAAATTATGCACGAGAATTTTCCTTGATGTTTTTACATTTGTGGACAGATGGATGAATTATGGGAAAGAGTGATAGAGCAATAGTTAGTAACTAACTCGAGTGTCAGAAATCAGTTTGTCTTAATTTCAGAGAGGTCCACCATAAAGGCAATCGTTTTACTTATGATAGGAGAATTTAGAGAGAGATGAGAGAAAGCCTATGATAAAGTACATAAAGAGATAATATAAAAGATTTTGAGCAGAAAAATAGTACCAATTAGATACATTGAGTCATTAAAGATATATATGAGGGTGCGTGAACTAAGGTTCCTAATAACAATTGGTTTAAATCAGAAGTAATGTATGAGTCCCTATATGTTTCCTTTAAACATGGTTAAACTAACAACTAATATTTAAGAGAAGTTTTTGGGCATCTCCATGCTTGTGGTCAATCAACCACTCCCCCATAGGGGAGACACAGAATCAAACCCCCGACCCTCCCCACCCCATCCCTCTTTTGAAGGGTTGTCCTACCAACGTCCCAAGGACAATGTAGTGTATGCTATTCGCAGATGATGTGGTTTTGGTGGACCAAACTAGAGAGAATAAATGCAAAACTGGAGTTACGGAGGACACCGTGGAATCAAAAGGTTTTAAATTAAGTTGCGACCAAGTATATGGAATGTAATTTTAGCACAAATCATAGTAAAGATGAAGGAATGGTAAGAATTCAAAAAAAAATTCTAAAAGCAATAAAATTTGCTATCTTGAATCAATTATCCATAAAGAAGAGGACATTGATGAGGATGTTGCACATAGATTTAAAGCAAGAGGGATTAATGGAAAGGCACTTCCCGAGTGTTATGTTATCCACGTGCTTCAAACTAGAAGGAACATTTTACTAGACATCCAGTACATCTACTATGACATGTCTATCAGAATGTTAGGCAACAAAGAAGAAAAATATGCATAGGATGATTGTTGCTAAGATGATGTTGATCAAAGTTTAGGAAGACTAGGAAAGGCACAATAAAAAATGAGAATATCCAAGCGTATTTAGACTTGCATAAATAGGAGATAAGATAAAGAAAAGTAGGTTAAGATGGTTTGGGCATGTAAAGCGAGACATAGGGACGCAGATATGAGGTAGGAAGGGGTACCTACCAAAGGATCTAAGAGGGTGAGAGGAAGACCAAAAAGAACCTAGATGGAGTCAATCTGAAATTATTTGGATACTCATTATCTAACTGAAGATATGGCTTTTGAGATATTGAGATGGAGGAACAAGATTCATGTTTTCAACCCCAACTAGTTAAAATAAGGCAATTTGTTGGAGGATATATGGAAAAATTGATATTATTGCTAAAGAGAGGAAAAACAAGTGTTCGCGTGCAAGAGAAAGAGCGAGATGGAGGGGTTGTACAAGTAATGTGTGACATGCTCATACAGTCCAAAGGATGAAGCATAGTTCCCTATGTGGTGACTTTTGTTCCAACCAGCAAACCTAGCACTCACGTCATAATATAGTCAATTTACATCATTTATAACACATATACTCATTATGAAAAGAACATGTAAAATTTCCATATTTGCAACAAAAAAAAATTATTCCAATCAATATGCAAGTACTTTCCAACAACTTACATTCATTACATAGTTATAGGAATTGCATATGTAATAAATCAAAACATGCAACTCAAATTATTGAGTCAAGTCAAACAAACACCTTAAGTAAGCTCCAATCTGTACCACTGAAAACAATTTAGCATGAAAAAACAATTTGAAAAAGATGAACATTAACCTACAGAAACTGTAAAAATACCTGAAAATAATGATCTGAGCCGGCTTACGACCATTACTAGTAGTAAAGAAGTCGACCAGTAACTCTCTGCAATAAAAGGAATAACTTGAAATCAATATAACAAGGCATGATGCTTAAACGGGCTCTTACTATCTGGGAATAAGGGAAATTAATTGGCATCTTTTCTATAGCTAGAATGATATAATGAAAAAAAGAAAAAGAAAAAGAAAAGAGAAAACTAGCCATTAGACATGAAAACACCTCATGATGCCATCATCCTCCCCATTCGCTAGTGGTTTGTACAATGAATCAATCATCTCAACCTTTGGTGATTGTGTTCTGACAGATGCCCTATACCTTGAGATCAATGGCCATGATCTGGAGCCCACAACCTAAAGTTTCCATCAAATTGTGGAGTCAGCAAATAACACTACTAAACACCGGTTATCTGAATACTGAATGAAAATCCTAGCAAGAAATGCAACACTAGAAGGATTACCGCAGCTATGGATGGAATATCTGATTGACCAGGAGAACCATGAGAGACATCCATTCCTAAGATCATTGTAGGCGTATCTTTTAGCATGGGAATAGATGCAGGGCGCTCAAATGCCAATAAAGAATTAATCCCTCCAAGCTGTAAATAATGAAAGAATCAGTAACACAAAATACTGAAAAAGAAATTGAAATAGGACTAGCTATAGAGCAGTTTGCAACCCAGATTCACCTTGGAATTGATTTTTAAAAGTACATTTGTGAGGTACTGGTCATTGATCTTTGTAGGGGCAATGCATTGTGTGACAATTCCCATGTCACTCAGATTTTTTTTCTTCCATGGCCCTTTTCAAGACAAAAATATACACTTTAAAATGAATGCCCACAAGTAGTAGAAAAAAAAGTGAAAGAAATAACGCTATAAAGTACCATAAATATCAGAATTTTTCCGTTCTGGCAACACACAGAGAAGAAATTGAGGAGGCCCAGGAAGCTTTTCCTTTATCTGTTCGAACATTCTTTCAACTCTTGCAACAGCACCAGCTCTCCTACTCTGGGGATCCTCATCAATTATCGTAAATGGGCCTTCAATATGCTGGCATGAAAAACACCACATATAAACAATAAAGATATTTTTCCAAAGCAATGGCAAATATAATATAAGAAAAAAATCAATAAATGTAGTAGCTTAACATACAATTCCCTTGTTTCTTCCACAGCTAATAAGCTCCCTAGATAGATAGCTTGTATCACAACGAGCAGAGAAGTTGACAATGGCCCAACGTTCAATTTTAATCGGATCCAGTAGTTTCTGGAGAAGAAAAGAATAGAGTGATATTTATTGCTTAATCACATAACACAGCAAAGCCCTCAAAAGTTACCTTGTTGTTGAAGTTCCATCGTCCATTACGAGGAATACAATCTTCACTATTGCCAACCTTTAACTGTTATGTGCAACAAATAACATGAACGAGGCCATTGGTAGTCACTTCAAAATGAAAGAAGAATATCAATTGCACCCAGAAAAGAAAACAGAAAATCACCGTTGGTGCATTAAGAACACGGCCATCAACTTGAGTCAGTTGTTTTTCAATAGAGATGCCACAAGCAACAAGCAATGGATCTTCATCGTACCGGTAATTCCTCATAGCCTACAAACATGGTGAGTACAAAGCATATAATACCAAAGAAATAATGTAATGATGCTCCAGATAAACCTACATCTGTTACAGTCCGTATACGCTCTTGAGGCTTCTGCCTAGATCGTTCAACTAAAGTAGATCTTTGGATGGTAGACAACGCCTTTGTATAACGTTGCAATGACAGCAGTGAACAGAGCTATGAAAAAGAAGGAAATAAGGGGAGGATGAGAAAAGAAACATTTCATGAAAGATATGATGCTAGATAAACAGTAAACCACTTCGGATAATAACAGTAGTTCTGCTGACCTCCAGTGGAAGATAGTTTGGTCGCTTTGGCCTGCCAACATCAAGGCAGGGCAAGTATGCTGAATAGGTCAACTCAATACCACGGTTTTTGACAAAATAATCATAGACAGTAACCTCAACTGATTGTAGTTCATCATTAGCAGCATCACCATTTTTTATTTTCAAAGGGAAACTAGTTGAAACATAAAACAAAATTAGATGGCTTAGCAGAAGCAGGAATGGGAGAATACAGACATGAACTACCATCAAGTGATTGCAACCATAGATAAAATAAGAAAGATACGGCAATTAAACAACATTGTAACCAAAAAAACAAAAACAAAAAAGGACATAAAATTCAAAAAAATGAAAAGCAAAATTTAAGGGAACCAAAAAAAAAAGTAAAGCTTACAATTGCCGATTGCAGGGCTTCTCGCTCAGTCCAATGATTTTGAATTCCAAATTGGTGTGCCTTGTCTTGATCCTCATATTTTTCAGCATTTTTTT
>JAUPMG010000005.1:2348321-2359767 GCA_031762675.1 Pachysandra terminalis
TTTAAATCCTACATCTAATTAAACATATAATAATACCCATAAGCACATAATAATATAAAATCACATAAAAATATAATCAAATGGGCGAACTACTGTCAGGGAGGTTTAGGTCATTACAATCGACTTGGTAATCAAATAAGTAATTTAACTGGGTTTTCCTACTCTATACAATTAGTGTTTCTTTTCATGATAACTCGAGCAATCACAAAATTTACCAATACTAACACATGTGATTCAGTTGCAATTTGACAAAGCAACTTGGTAACCGAGTCAGCAATTTAACTGACGGGTTTTTCTGTTTTATACAATTAATATTTCTTTTCTTGATAGCTCGAGCCTATACTTGTGGGTGTATTTCAAGATTAGCATCCTATGTTTGACAAGGATGCTGAGTTTCTTGAGCTTGAGAATACAAATGACAAGTAGCTTTCGAAAGTCACCTATCTCCGTCTTAAGCTTGGCTGCGTGAGCCTCAACCCCTCTCCCCACTCCATTCAGAAACTTAGGTATTCCAACCTTCACTACGTATGGGCTTGATTTGGAGAAAAATCTTGCGAATCCAGGAATCCCTGAGATAAGAATGTTGTTCTGTTTGAGATCATTTGCTTCCAAGCCATCGCCATCTCCTTGGCCGCACCCACCCCACACTGCCTTACTGCTAGAAGGTAGATGCTTACATGGATTTGCAGTAAAAGTTGAAATTTGTTGTTCTGGTTTAGACAAGATGGATACCAAAAGATACTAACCTCTTTGCTTTGAGTTAAGCCACTGAAGAAATTAGTTGTTGGAGAATAAGATAGTCGTCGGCAGTGCTTTTTCTAATGCTTCTTCTTCGTGCGCTTATCTGTCGGAGAAATAGTCAAATAATTCATTGTTCTTATTCTTCTTCTCCGTTATGAAATTTGAACGAAATGGATTTAGGGCAATTGAAGATAAAGTTGTTAAGGATAAAAGTATAATCTAAGTTTAAGGCTTTTTGGTCTTTTTAATTAAAAATAAGAGTAAGACTGTAATATAAATGACAAATATCACTTGAGCATAAAGAGTTTGTAAATGTTGTTTACAGCCCAAAGACAAAATTTTGGCTCACTTGAACATTAATTGGACGTATACCATTGATATACTCCGTTAAACTGACCCTAACCCGATCCGATTGCCGCCTATAGTCGAGTCTTGATTCTTGAGTAGAATTGAGAGTTGGGACCCACCACCTTGCTTCACTGAAAAAATATCTCCGATCGGTGATGGATGTTCTAAAACAATACGTTAATCTAATGGTTAAGTAAAATCTGCCATTTTCGAGAGAACCTTATACGGGTGCTTAAGGTCGAGACTTTAATATTCCCAAAAGAAAAACGGATTCTGCCGTACAGCAGTAGTAAAAAAAAATCCAAAACTCCAATCGACGTGGGCCGTTTCTGCCCTTAGAAAATCTCTCTCTCTCTCTCTCTCGCTCTCGTTCTCTCTCACATTCGTAAACGAGTAAACGACCACTCAAAAGAATTGAACGTCTTCTCTCTCACATTTCCTTCCCCTTACGGGAACTCTGCAACTTTAAATTCTTCCATTCTCAGAATCAAGAGAGAGAGAGAGAGGGAGAGATGGGAGAGGGATCTGTTGGAGCACTAGTACCTTCTGTGAAGGCGGAGGCTAAAGCGTCTTCAGAAGCAGCGGCAGCTCAGGCGGCATCGTCGTCGGCCGTGGAAGCAGCCGGAGAGACTGCGGAGACCGGAGTAGGAGAGCTCGATAAGGACTTTTTGTGTCCGATATGCATGCAGATCATCAAAGATGCATTTCTCACGGCTTGCGGACATAGCTTCTGCTATATGTGTATCATCACTCATCTTAACAACAAGAACGATTGTCCTTGTTGTGGCCACTACTTGACCAATAACCAGCTCTTCCCTAATTTTCTCCTTAACCAGGTTCATTAATTATTTCCTTTTGATCTAATTTTCCTTTTTTTTCTTCTTCTAGAGATTCATATGATTAGTTTTCGTACTTAGTTGGATTTAGAGATCGTTTCTGTAAATGCATTTCACGCGAATCCTGTATTTGTATCGATTTGATCTAGTCGTGTACTTGAATCTATTGTCTAGTTCACTTCCATTTCTTTTCAAATTTCCTGAGATTTGACATGAAAACGTGTGAAAGAAGTAGAATTTCTGAAGAAAACTGTGATTACATATGTTTTGTGGTTGAATCTAATTCATGATAAGTTTTCTAGTAAAATTTAGCTGAGATTAGTAGCTTAGCGTGAAGAATCTATGTTCTGTACATTGAGGATATGTTTATATTTTATAGAGACTCGCATGGTTATTTTTCACAATTAGTTGGATTTAGAGATCATTTATACAAATGCATTTTATGCGAATCCTGTATCTGTATCGATTTAATCTATTTGAAACTATTTTCTAGTTCACTTCATTTTATTTTCAAATTTCCTGAGATTTAATCTGATTTTGTTGTTATTATGACATTAGGAAGTGTGAAAAAATTAGAAATTTTGAAGAAAACTGTGATTACATATGTTTTGTGGTTGAATCTAATTCATGATAAGTTTGCTGTAAAAGTTATTTGAGATTAGTAGCTTAGCGTGAAGAATCTCAGTTCTGTACATCGAGGATATGTTTATAGCCTTTATCACTTAAGTTGGGGATTTCTCATGTTTAAGCATGAATTAGCAATTAAAATGTTGTCTGAGAAATCGAGATAATGCTCCAAGGGAGATGAGTTTGGAATTTTGATTCAGCAGTTGTTGAAGTGAGTTTTAAGAATGGAAGAACTGGAATATCAGACATGTTCAATCCTGAGCGTTTCTGATCAGTTCTGAATGATTATTCCTGCACAATGCTGTATTCCAGCTAATTGTAGGAGCAGAACACATCATGCTCCAACGTTTGTGCCTTGTGTGAAACACTTTAGATTTAGATTTGGAAATTGGTTAGCAATTTAGGCTGCATTTGCAATTGCTTATGTGATTTTTATTCCATTTCAACTTCAAAAGAAACCATTTAATTTATTGGAAAGCAGTAAAAAGCACTTTTTCAAGCAACACCTGATGCTTAGGTTGTGTTTGGCCCGAATTTTACTTTGGGATAAGCACTTGTTGGATAAGTGGCTCACTAGGAGCACTTATCCACAGCATCAATAAGTTGCTTGGTTTGAAAAAAAATGTGTTTGGTAACGAATAACTTAAATACCTTCACAAGACCAATTAATAGAAATTATCGTAAAATTTGGGGATATAAATGTCATTTTGAAAAAGCTTAGTATTGTGTTCAGGGTTAGAAGTGTCATTTTCAAAGTATGATTAATGTTTAGAAACCACTTCCCGCGTAAGTGGTAAGGATAAGTTGTTGAGAGCAACTTCTCCTTATGGGCTATCTTCCTCTACTGCTTATGGGTAAGAGCTTACCCGTTCATCGTTACCAAAAACACTTATGGCTTAAAAATGTGCTTAAATAAATTATAAGCTCCAATAAGCACTTAATTAAGCAGTGCCAAACGCAGCCTTAGTTATTTTAAGGAAGAATTTTGGACGGGAGGTTTTCTATGTCGTAGCTGAGATGGTGGTCCCAGAATGTTCCGCATGTATGCCACCACACCTTTTATTCATATGGCAATTTTCAATCCCAGTAGGACCTCACCATGTGTCAAAGAGCCATTCTTTTTCTCTGAATTTTGTAGATTTAGTAGTGTAATACACAATAGGTTGTAGCCTGATGTGGGTAGTAGGAGTTTATTTATGGTTGACAGGTACCTAAATCATGTGAATATTATCAGATTTATATGTTAAGCACTTAGTGGATAAAGTTATCAGTATGGCCTATAGAGAACTCCTCTATGCAAAGGCTTCCGAATTTTTACCATGCTGAAAACAGGTGTAGTTAAGACTGTCAATTTGTTAGGCAGCTCTCTGGATCATTCATGAATACAGAATACAGTTCTGTTCATGATCTAAAGTACCAACATTGGTTAGGGACCAGACAGAAACGCGCCGATGATATCGTTATGTCTGCTGGGGTGACCATTTAAATCCATGAGTTTACTGTCTGGATCTGTTACATGTTGTGGATATATATCTGGTATCAACAATACATATTACCAAAAGTGATTTAAACCAGCCAGTAAGCATACCAGTATGTATCGGGCGAATGTATCCTTATTTGCTGAAATTTGAAACCATGACATGGCGATGGCGGTTGAAACGGGTATCTACTAGTTTCAGCAGATACTGATCTGAAACCTAAATTTTATGTATCATAAATACTTGATGAATGCATTCAGACTTTCATTGTACACGTATTTATACCCAATATGTCATTTTCGGCAAGATGCGAAACCTGATCTAGAACCGAGACTTACAACCATGATGTGAAGAAGTCAACATGCATGGACATCCAACTAGTGGGAGTTGAACCCCTGGCTGGTTTCTCCTGTGTTCCCATCATATTTATTTTTGTAGGAGAAAGTGGTTGAAAGCAATAAAGTTCTTAAGTACTTACTGGGCTACGGGCTACGGGTACGAAAGTTTCATCTGATGACAAATGAGTGTATGAATATGCAAATCTCTTTCACTTGCTTTCTGTATGGAAATCTCCAATGTAGGCCAATTGATGGGTCTGCACATTCTAAAATTCGAGTCTGAAGATTCACTTTTCTCAGCTTCCCTTGCAGCTACTGCATATTTTCATTATAGTTAATGATGAGCTGAAATACAACGTGCTCCTCATGTTGATTGATTTTGTACATGTTGCATGTTTAATTAATAAATTGTTTGTTACTGCACGATTCACTTCTTGAAATTATCTACCTTAAATTGCAGCTTATTGTTGTACGGTTTCTCTGTACCACATTTTGTAGCTATTGAAGAAGACCTCGGCTCGTCAAATAGCAAAAACAGCATCCCCTGTTGAACATCTTCATCAGGCATTACGACAGGTCAGTTATTATCTCACACTTTTGCGGATGGCACTTGGAGATTCTATTCTATAAACTTCCATTTATTGGTAGAAATATGTTGATTTGTGTTGACTCAACTAATTCATTCATTACTTTCGTCATCATCTATGTTTTATCCCTCTGTTAATGTAGCTTATTCTTGCTACTCATTAGAAACTAAAATTTCTGAGAAGTATGATGTACCATATACTAGGCACCTGTAAAGATCATTATAAAAGAATGGTTTGCAAAATTTCTTTACAGTACCCATAATTTTATCTCAGATGATTACTTTGAATTGATTGGTCCATGGTGGTTGAAGGCATTGATGAGGTGCATACTTATTTGGTGAAGCATTTACCATCTTGGATCAAATTCCTGATATATTGAGTTGATTCATTGCCAATATGCATTCCTTTTGCTTTCACAGCAGAATCCTGAACTTTATTATGTTGACTTGGTCTTTGTGAATCTCATGTTTCCATTTATTCTTTTTGCTGGATGGTAATGGACTTGAAAATGATGAAAGACACATGGACTTCTCATGGATGCTTAGCTCAATTTATTTATTTCTTGCCGGGGGAGGGTCGGTAGTTGTTAAAATTTTCCGGCAACCATTTTAAATAGGACAGTCTATATTCTCTTTCTTTTGTCTTTGCATGTTTTCCTTCAATTTGGTCATTTTAACATCAACTGCTCGCTTACGTTACTAATCGCTTTGTGACTATTGAAAGATCGAATAACCAGTTCCAGCAATGAAAATCTATTTAAATATTTTTTCTCCCAATGTCCGTGTTCTTGTTGGGCTCTTTAAGATTTGTGACTCTTAACAGAATATTAAAACCTTCACATTTGTTCCGTAGTATTTTTGCCAACATTTTGTGATATTCAAAATCCACAAGGGCCAACCGATATATTCTTGTTGGTTTGTAATATTAAATGAAGTTCATTTAAGCTGAATTATGGCTCTGAGTTACCAAGGAAGGAAAGTATATCTCTCTCCCTCCCTCCCTGCCTGCCCCTCCTCATTGTGGACACAATCATGATGCAATTATAAAGAAGTTGTGAGAATTTATTTAATCTTGAATAATAGACTGGGTTCCTAAACTCAATGGACTACTTGCACTTCAGTGGCACATGAGGTGTAACATTGTCACTCCTTTCATCTGAACAGAAGCAAGTTGCCATCAAGCATCTGCAAGTCAGGAAAATTAATTATGACTTTGCATTTTCATGTTTTGAGAGATCATATAACAGTCCCATGTTGTCCTATAAAAATATATTGTTTTCCAAATAGTAGTGGACTTTGGGGATGCACTCTGGTCACTTATGATATGACAATGAAGCAGTTAGAATCGATGAATTTGTCTCTTGATCTAATTCCCATTGTTTTAGTGCATATACTCTTATTTATTGTACTTTTTGTTTTTGATGAATAACGATGTATAAAATTATATTTACATGTAAGAAGGAATGTATAATAAGCAAAACGTATAAACATATACAGAAGATAGAATATAACACATATCTCCAGATATTATCTTCTCTATCTCATGCCTCTCCCCTAAGCATCTCCTCTGATGGTATCCCAATAAATACAGACTTCCTCCTGACCCCACCCTGAGCCAACCTTTCTGCTTGTGCATTGGCATCTTTCACCTCATGCCTACAAGACACGTGTAGGCCCTATGGTAGGAACTTGCCAAACGCACCAGATGATCCAGTCTCCAGAGAATCTCTTCACTACTCAGCATCCAAGATATTACCATAGAGGAAACCCCCTCTACCTCCAACTCTGATGCCTGTAGACTCCTAGCTTCTCGCAACCCTGTAATCGATGCACATATCTTTGCTCTGATTGCGTTACCCACGCCTGTGAGTCCTGAGAAGGCATATAGAATATGCCCATCACGATTACGAAATAAGCCCCCAATGCCCCGATGGGGCTTGGGTTCCCTAAGGAGCAGCCATCAAAGTTGAGCTTGATGCACCTTTTTGGGAGGTGTCCAGCTCACCACCCTCCTATATCTGGCCATATGAACATAAGCAAGCAATGACCACTCACTTGCAACATCTCCCATCGAAATGCCTCTAAACTCTGAATTGGTGCACACCCACATGGCCAACACAATTACCGAATTTTTCAATGTATCTCTTGAAAGCTTAATAAATCTGTATTACTGTGAAACTGAAGCACTTTCCAAATTCACCTTTCTAGAACCTCGTAGTAGAAGGATAACAGGATGTAGTTGTTCTGACATCCACTTTTTGCCAAAATAAGCTGTTAATCTGGGCTCTCTGATAATAGGCTCATATTTTCAACATTGTCTGGTATAGCAAGATGGAACTTTGAACTTTTGCTGAGATTTTTTTCTTATTACTTCATATATTCGTTTTTGTCTCTCAGATCCTCTAGGTTTCTGCTTCATATCTCATAATTGTGTAACTGATGTTTTAAGCTTAACCATGAGGTTGGCGGTTTCCATGTTCTTGTCTAGGAAGGAGTGGATATTTATACCTGCACTGATGTTTGATTATAAATAATTTGTTTCGCTTAAGAATAAGTTTTCTGCATATAAAATTCTAATAAACAGTTACCATGGGTGAACCTCGAAAACTCAGATGGTTCCAGAATAAATCATATTGTGGATGTTTCCGGGCTTTGTATATCCCTTTTCGGTAATATGTGTAATTTGGAAAATATCTGATGTTTAGTCATTTGTAAGACTTTAAATGTGACACTTTCTTATGATCCTTAGACAGGGTTGTGAAGTGTCAGTTAAGGAGTTAGACAGCCTGTTATCTCTCCTTGCAGAGAAGAAGAGAAAGATGGAGCAAGAAGAAGCTGAAACCAATATGCAAATTCTGCTTGACTTCTTGCACTGTCTAAGGAAGCAAAAGCTCGAAGAGCTAAATGAGGTTTGTAGTCATATATTTTTAACTGTCTATCGCAAGGTTATGTTTTGCCCTTGTATAAATTTAGCTAGCAGGTCCTTTTTTGGCCGGGACTCATGATATCAATTATTAATGTTATATAATCAGAAGTAGTGCAAGATTTTATGGATGCCTGAAATCATCAGTCCATTCCTTTCCTCTTGAGGGCTTGAAAGGTTATTGTTCAAGAACAAAAATGGATAGAACAGATGATTGTGATTGTCCATTTGAATAGGCTTTTGGAGTTTAGGAGATCTCTAGGGGAAGCCCATCTGAAATTTTTCCAACTTCCTGCAATGGTGGCAATTTAGTACTGTGTAGATTTACCAGCCAAGTATATTGTTGAAGAAACGAATACATTTTAGTAATAGTTTCATTGATTTCTGCTTCTTTTGTAGATACAAACTGATCTCCAGTACATTAAGGAAGACATAAGTGCTGTAGAGAGACATAGAATAGAGTTATATCGGGCAAGGGAAAGATACTCGGTGAAACTTCGGATGCTTGTTGATGATCCCAAAGCTCCAAAATCATGGCCTTTATCAATTGATAAACACAGTGGGCTTGTCTTAAATGCTCGCAGTGCACAAGGTGGGATGCTTTCAAACAATTTTCAAAACAAGAAAGCTGACATAAAGGCTCAATTAAGTTCTCAGGGTCTCCAAAGAAGGGATGCTGTCAGTGGGTCAGATTCCAAGCATGTTGTTACTCAATCAGGAATGGCTGTAGCAAGAAAAAAACGTGTCCATCAACAGGTTTGTGATCTTACAATGTTCCATTTGCATCAACCTTGGGCATTGGTATGAGTAATAATGTTATTGCTGTACTTTGGCAATCTTCTATATGTTTTTGAGAAGGTTTGATTGCCTGAGTGAACCATCATTGTTATCCACCCGGTTTACTGATAGACCTGATACATATGCTTGATCACGTCATTAATGGATCTTCCTCAGATATCTACATGAGAAATTAACCATCTGATATTTTGGATCGCCAGAAGTGATATACCATTTGTTATTACTCCCTTCAGCACTCCACTAGTGCTGTTATCAAGTTATTGGAAGTTCCTCTCTTCTTTTGTTAAAAAATTCTCTGTTGAATGGCCCCTTGGGTAATTAGGCTGAGGAACATGTTGCTGTGATGAATAGTGTACCATATCTATAATTCAGATTTAATGGCTGGAATTAAACCCTCGAGACTACTGTGATTTTTACTCTTGTATCCATCTCTTGCAACAGTTCAATGACCTACAAGAATGTTACTTACAAAAGCGTCGACACTGGATTGGCCAATCTTTCAAACAAGAAGATAGGGACACTACTATTGGAAGCAGAGATGGGTATCATGCTGGTCTTGAGGATTTCCAATCTGTACTTACTACCTTTACACGATACAGGTACGCTATTTCCCACCCTTTATTTTTTAGTTGCTCCCAGTTCATTTAATGGGACTTTACTAGCGTTAGCTATATTGCTTTATGGGTTTCCTCTATGTAAACTTTTTATTTTTTTATTTTTATTATTATTTTTTAATGTTGCTTGAGACAGCCGACTGAGAGTCATTGCTGAACTTAGGCATGGGGATCTTTTCCACTCCGCCAATATTGTATCAAGGTGAGTTGAAGTGTATTGCATTCTATGTTATCTTCAAGAATACCTTCCAGTGTGAACAATTTGTGACTCTGAAATGACTTGCTGAAAGCTTAACCTTGTTAAGTTGTCTTGATGTGTTGAGCAAATCATAAATCATAATTATATATTTATTATTTAAAGATATAAGATATATTTGTTGGTTGATGGAGCCTTTTTGTGGAATTTTCCATGGTTCAATTGAATTGTTGGCTACAAATATGACTTATTGATTTGTGGAATAACTTGAAAAGGACTTCAATTGAGTAGGAATTTCTTCAGGCTTATCTCATTGCCAGAGTATCTCCCTTGCTAGTTCTGAAAGCTATGATTTGTAGCCATGGACACGAGTAGCACATCTTGACCCGCATATGGGGTGTTGTTTATGGCAATGCTCCAAAATCAAGGGACAGAGTGTGGTATTTGTGTTAAATCAAATATTATTATGTAACAAATATGGCCTATGACATCACCACAATAAAAACAATATGTTTTTATATATTCGTAGAAGAAATAATATTTCTATATATGGCACCTGCACCTTAACCATGTGTGTGAATATATCTATATTCTGACATAAATATGAATTCTTTTGAGTTGTTTTATAAATTTTGTTAAATCGCAAAATATTGGTTCTTATAATAATAATTGATAGATGGTTGGGGGTTGTTCAATATTAACTGCATTATTTGTCGTCCTTCAGCACATTTCAGAAGCACAAAAAGAAAAGGACTGCATTAACATGTATACTAGCCTGAGAGCATGTTTTAATTTGCCTGCTTGTTGACTCTTGTGATGACATTTTCCCGTTATGTATTTTCACCTTTGACCTTTCTATGTATTCTCACATTCATTAGTAGTCCAGACTGTGGGAGATTAAGGGATTCTCTCATGGCTCAGAGAGGCTCTTTCCCTCTATCTTTTGCTTTCGCTTTTTCACCCTCTGCATGGCTGCATGCATGTGCATATGTGAAGTCTTCTGAGTTTTTTTGTAAATAATGTTAGATCACAAAATATTGGTGCCAGAATTTAAATAGTATGACATGTGCACCTTTTGAATTGCGTAATAGTAAGTAATGATTAGATAGTGGGTTCTTCAATATAAACTACATAAAATGTTGTTATTCTGCAGATTTCAGAAGCAAAAGTGATAGATACCTATAACCTTGTGTCTCATGTATGTCGACATACTATATCATGTTGATATGATGAACACCTTGATCATATAAACAGAGAAGTGTTTGTTTTTCATAGCTTGATAATACATTTTAACTTAGCCGATTGTTGACTTGTGTCATGTGATACTGTTTCTGGATTATGGTACTGCTACCTTCATTATGAGTCCAGCTTGTGGGAGATTATCAGGATTGGCTTGTAGCTCTGTTACATTGTGGATTAAATTGTTGGCCTTCGGAGAGGAATATAATCTCATGTTACAACAATGGAGATTGAGCTTTATGTTTTTTTTATCAGAGTTAGAAATTATTGATTCAGCAACTGTTGCTTTAGGAAGCTGAGACTTGCATTTGTGCTTTTCTGTTCATCCTTTATAGATTCCTGAAAGTGCTAGACTTTTGCATTTCACCACCTTCATCTCAGGAGAATACTATGGTTGTCTTCTTTATATGAATGGGATGCAGTAATCTTGGTGGGCTTAGCAAGTTGTTGGCCACAATTCCGGTATATGTGCCATATATCCAGTGTGCTGTTGGGCAAGTGTCCTGATTTATCCCATAGGGAACCATGGATTCTTAATGTTCAAACACCGGTTTTTAGGCAAACTAATTAGTCAAAAATGTTTTGATTTGCTTTTAGACTCTTATTTAGAGTCTCCCTCTCTCTCTCTCTCTCTCTCTCTCTCTCTCTCTCTCTCTCTCTCTCTCTCTCTCTCTTGTTAGATATGTAAATAATGGTGTTAAGAGGTGTAAATTGTTGTATAT
>JAUPMG010000005.1:2359867-2371328 GCA_031762675.1 Pachysandra terminalis
TCTACATGGGTAATTCGAGAATACATTGATCACCCTGTAAGTACATAGTTGTTCTTGATTTCCTTGGAAGGAAGATAGCCGCCAAAAGGAGTTCTCCTTCGAAATATACGAATTCAGTAAAGTACCTCATACATTAAATTGTCCCCTAAAAAGGTTGTTTGAGACGGATTCTCAGAATGGAAAGCACATGGTGAAAACCTCACCGGCTTATAAAATATCTGCTTTCTAACTTATCTAAATGGGGTCTTGTCTTATCTGGAATGACGGCAGGAATTGTGACGTTGCCCTTTGGGATTTGTATGAAAGTGACACATGTCTCCTGATCTGTGTTGCTTAAGTTCCAAAGCAACCTTTCACAGAGCAGTTTTTAAGGTTTGAAATGGTTTGGCCTCTTTCTCTAGAAGTAACTTAGCCCTGTTGAAGTATACGCGTCCCTTAAGATATTATCCAGGACCACGTGGCACTCAGGATTTGCTTAGCACACGAGGGTCTCTCTCTGAGTGCTTAGCCGAGTGACACTTGTCCTACTGAGAGTGGCAACACTCTCTACAAATACCAGAACCCATCCTCCATTGGAGAGGAGCAGGGAGCTTTGAGTTAACAAGAAAAAATTTTGAAACCTGAAACAACAATGAGTAAAGACACTGAAAGAGAAAGAGAATAATCTTCAACCTGTGAGTTTTTACTGCTTTGAGATTGCATTCTCACTACCCTTCTCAGTTATTACAACTCCCTCTTCCTTCTTGTCCCTTCTCTTTGTCTTCTCCACATGTCAAAGTTGATAAGGGACGCTCTCGACAGAACGGCTGCCCGACGGTTTAGGCTGTCTTGAGACAGACTTCCCTACCTTTTCTCTGGGTAGATGATTGTATTGGTCCGAATGTATTAGTTGTCCATCTATTCTAATATATTTAATCTTTTACAAATCCGTAATCACCAATATATTAAGTGTCCATCATTGCAGCTTCAAAAAGGTTTCAGGACCTGTGTCCCAGGAACGACCGGTAGTCCCATCTTCGATTCGGGCACTAACCCATGGTTCGAAGTTCACCATATGCTGATTTAAGAGTGTACAGTACTCAAGGTCCAGTCGACCTTATGAATCAACTGTGATTCATAACTTATTTCATAGGCTTTTCAACCCACAGGACTAGGCAACCTATTATTTCCCACCAACCAGGCACACTTAACATTTCATATGAACATAGTATGAATGCACTCTCCTATGGGATACGGATGATAGATCCCCTTAGAAGCTATTCACGCGCCCATACACGTGAATAATCCACTGAGACCCATCCTACACATCCCTATGATGCAAATCACAATTATACACAAATAGGGTTCACCATCTTTATTTCCCTATGTGGAGACCAACTGGGGAGTGTATCTAATTGGTTAGCATATGCTAAGAGGAACAAGTAAGTTTCAGTCATTGTAGGTACGCAACCCTAGACCTCACTTGATCCCAATACAAAGCACCATTAAGCCCGAACCAATAGACATCCAAACCCTCACACTATCACAAAATAAATCCCTATCGGCGGTATTGACGATGGGTCGGTGAACAGTGCCCGTATATGAACAGTACTCGGTATGAACAGTGTATGTGCATGAACAGTACCCGAGTATGAATAGTGTGTGTATGAACTGTACCTGGGTATGAACAGTGTATGTGTATGAACGGTACCCGTATATGAATATTGTATGTGTATGAACAGTACTCGGGTATGAATAGTGTATGTGTATGAACAGTACCCATATATGAATAGTGTATGTGTATGAACAGTACCCGTATATGAACATTGTATGTGTATGAACAGTACTCGTATATGAACAATACCTGAGTATGAACAGTGTATGTGTATGAACAGTACCCGGGTATGAACAGTGTCCGATCATGAACAATACTCGTACATGAACAGTATCTGGGTATGAACAGTACCCGTACATGAACAGTATTTGGGTATGAACAGTGTATGTATATGAAAATAAAAATCACGATTCAATATTCTAAAACCACATGATTGAATCCTATTTGATCACATCTAAGACATCATTAGGCAAGTATATGCATAACCCAAATCTCGTGGTTTTCAAACAAAATTCTGGAAATCAGAAAATTTAATCATGGAAACCAATGGAATAATAGTTCAACCATGAAAACAAAAATAATATTATCACATAGATCAATGGAGATTTAGACCGGATAATCTACTTACTTCGATTCGAAAGTGAGTTGAGGCTACGAATGAGAATACTCTTACTCGTGTTCTTCTCCTCTTCTTCTCTTCCTTCCTCTCTTCTTCTTTACTGCAACAGTACCGGATTTAGACTCTTCCTTTTCACTCTCAGTTTCTCTCTCAAACTCCTCTCTTCTCTCTCTCAAAACTCTCAGTCTCGATTTCTCTCTTTCTTTATGCTTTCAAACAAACAGCTTAGTGAGTTTGAATCCCACGTATGGGAGGTTGGGGATATAAGAATCACCCCCCTAACTTCTCTCCCATGCACACAGCACACCTCAATCCATGCCACCTCACCAAGACTAAGTCAAAGCAAGCCACCACTCCTAGACTGTTTCAAACGCACATTCCTGTGCGTTTGAAATTGGGGTTTAAAAGTTAAATTACTGATCTTACCCTATAACCATGTTAATTACACTGTGGCCCCTAGTCTAAAGGTCAAATTCAATTTAACTCCTAGTGTCTAATTAAATCCCCAAACCATGTAAATTCCATGCAAATTTTAACAATAAAAAATCAAATAATTAGGGCAAAATTAAATTAAGGAAATTTAGGTCATTACAACCTACCATCCTTAAAAGAATTTCGTCACCGAAATTAAGCACCTTAGTTCGAGAACTGTTGTGGATAGCGTTCCCAAATCTCGGATTCCAGCTCCCATGAAGCTTCAGATTCGTCATGATGACTTCACTGAATCTTCACCAAAGCAATAGTCTTAGTCCTTAAGACTTGTTCCTTTCTATCTAATACTCGCATAGGCTGCTCTACGTAGGACACGTTCTCACGCAGCTGCAACTGACTCCAATCCACAACATGTGACGGGTCGGGCTCATACTTCCGCAGTAGTGACACATGAAACACGTCATGAATGGCAGAAAGCTGTGTAGAGCTACTCTATACGCCACACGACCAATACGCTCGAGTATCTGGAAAGGTTCGACATACCTCGGTGCAAGCTTCCCTTTACGGCCGAAGCGCATAACTCCCTTCATCAGAGCACCTTGAGGAGACATGATCTCCAGCGGCAAGCTCAAGGTCTCTTCTCCTCCGATCAGCGTAGCTCTTCTGTCTACTCTGGGCTGTTTTCAATCTCTCTCTGACCAGCTTTACCTTAGCTGTAGTCTCTTGGACGAGATCTGGTCCAAGAATGCTGCTCTCACCAACTTCTGCCCAGCAGACTGGTGAACAACACGGCCTCCCATACAATGCCTCAAAAGGAGCTATGCCAATACTCGAGTGATAGCTGTTGTTGTAAGAGAATTCTACCAGAGATAGAGGTTCTCCCCAACTACCACCAAAGTCCATCGCACAAGCTCGCAGCATATCCTCAAGTACCTGATTCACCCTCTCAGTCTGCCCGTCTGTCTGGAGATGGTAGGCCGTACTGAAGTCTAACTGAGTACCCTCTGCCTAGGATTGATGATCTGTTTGATCAGTTGAGAGGAGCTCAGTACTTCTCCAAGATAGACTTGAGGTTAGGATATCATCAGCTGAGGATCAGGGAAGAGGATATCCACAAGACGACCTTTCGCACTCGATATAGACATTACGAGTTCGAAGTGATGCCATTTGGATTGACGAATGCGCCGGTGGCATTCATGGATCTGATGCACCGTGTGTTCAGACCTTATTTAGACCAGTTTGTTGTTATCTTTGTAGACGACATCTTGATCTATTCGAGATCTAGAGAGCAGCATGATGAGCACCTCAGAATTGTGTTGCAGACTCTGTGTGAGCATCAGTTGTACGCCAAGTTAGAAATGTGCGACTTCTGGAGGGATGAGGTGAAGTTTCTTGGCCATGTGGTTTCCAGGAGTGGCATCTCCGTGAATTTGTCGAAAGTGGATGCAGTTCTAGGTAGGGAGCGACCGAAGAATGCATCAGAGATCAGGAGCTTCCTCAGTCTAGCGGGTTACTATAGGAAGTTTATAGAGAAGTTTTCCACCATAGCAGTCCATGGATGAGACTAGTCTCTTGTGCATGGGTGCTTGTTTTTCTCCCCTTTCCTTGATTATTTATATAATTCATCATTTATAAAAAAAAAAAGACTTTCTCCTCACCCCACCCCGAGCCAACCTTTCTGCTTGTGCATTGGCATTTCTAACCTCATGCCTACAAGACATGTGTAGGCCTTGTGATAGGAACCTTGCCAAACGCACTAGATGATCCAATCTCCAGAGAATCTCTCCACTACTAAAAATCCAAGATGTCATCATAGAGGAAACCCCCTCGACCTCCAACTCTGATGCCTGTAGATTCCTAGCTTCTAGAAACCTATAATCAATGCACATATCTTTGCTCTGATTGTGTTACCCATGCCTATGGGTCCTGAGAAGGCATATAGAATACGTCCATCATGATTACGAAACAAGCCCCCAATGCCCCAATGGGGCTTGGGTTCCCTAAGGGACAGCCATCAAAGTTGAGCTTGATACACCCTTTTTGGGTGGTGTTCAGCTCACCACCCTCTTATATTTGGCATATGAACATAAGCAAGCAATGACCACTCCCTCACAACATCTGCCATCGAAATGTCTCTAAACTCTGAATTGGTGCACACCCACATGGCCATCACAATTGCCGAATCATTCAATGTATCTCTTGAAAGCTTAATAAATCTGTATTACTAACTTAAGCAGTTTCCAAAGTCACCTTTCTAGAACCTGTAGTAGAAGGATAACAGGATGTAGTTGTCCTGGCATCAACTTTTTGCCAAAATAAGTTGTTAATCTGGGTGCTCTGATAATAGGTTCATATTTCCAACATTGTCTGGCATAGCAAGATGGAACTTTGAACTTTTACTGAAACTTTTTTCCTATTATTTCATATATTCATTTATATGTCTCTCAGATCCTCGAGGTTTCTGCTTCATATCTCCTAATTGTGCAACTGATTTTTTAAGCTTAACCATGAGGTTGGTGGTTTCCATGTTCTTGTCTAGGAAGGAGTGGATATTTACACCTGCACTGATGTTTGATTATAAATAAATTTTTTCGCTTAAGAATAAGTTTTCTGCATATAAAATTCTAATAAATAGTTACCGGTGAAGCTCAAATTCTCAGATGGTTTCCAGAATAAAATCATATTGTGGATGTTTCTGGGCTTTGTATATCCTTCTTCGGTAATATGTCTAATTTGGAAAATGTCTGATGTTTAGTCATTTCTAAGACTTTACGTGTGACACTTTCTTATGATCCTTAGACAGGGTTGTGAAGTGTCACTTAAGGAGTTAGACAGCCTGTTATCTCTCCTTGCAGAGAGGAAGAGAAAGATGGAGCAAGAAGAAGCCGAAACCAATATGCAAATTCTGCTTGATTTCTTGAACTGCCTAAGGAAGCAAAAGCTCGAAGAGCTGAATGAGGTTTGTAGTCATATATTTTTAATTGTCTATGGCATGGTTATGTTTTGCCCTTATATAAATTTAGCTGACAGGTCCTTTTTTGGCTGGGACTCATGATATCAATTATTATCTTATAATCAGAAGTATTTCACGATTTTATGGATGCCTGAAATCATCAGTCCATTTCTTTCCTCTGGAGCGCCTGAAAGGTTATTGTTCAAGAACAGAAATGGATAGAACAGATGATTGTGATTGTCCATTTGAGTAGGCGTTTAGAGTTTAGGAGCTCCTGGGGAAGCCCATCTGAAATTTTTCCAATTTCCTGCAATGGTGGCAATTTAGTACTGTGTAGATTTACCAGCCAAGTATATCTTGGAAGAAACAAATACATTTTAGTAATAGTTTCATTGATTCTGCTTCTTTTGTAGATACAAACTGATCTCCAGTACATTAAGGAAGACATAAATGCTGTAGAGAGACATAGAATAGATTTATATCGGGCAAGGGAAAGATACTTGGTGAAACATAGGATGCTTGTTGATGATCCCAAGGCTCCAAAATCATGGCCTTTATCAATTGATAGCCACAGTGGGCTTATCTTAAATGCTCGCAGTGCACAAGGTGGGATGGTTTCAAACAATTTTCAAAGTAAGAGAGCTGACATAAAGGCTCAATCAAGCTCTCAGGGTCTCCAAAGAAAGGATGCTGTCAGTGGGTCAGATTCCAAGCATGTTGTTACTCAATCAGGAATGGCTGTAGCAAGAAAAAAACGTGTCCATCAACAGGTTAGTCATCTCACAATGTTCCATTTGCATAAACCTTGGCCATTGGTATGAGTAATCATGTTCTTGCTGTACTTCGGCAATCTTCTATATGTATTTGAGAAGGTTTGGTTGCCTGAGTGAACCATCATTGTTATCCACCCGGTTTACTGATAGACCTGATACATATGCTTGATCACGTCATTAATGGATCTTCCTCAGATATCAACATGCAAAATTAACCATCTGATATTTTGGATGGCCAGAAGTGATATACCATTTGTTATTATCCCCTTCAGCACTGCACTACTACTGTTATCAAGTTATTGGAAGTTCCTGTCTTCTTTGTTCAAAAATTCTCTGTTGAACTGCTCCTTGGGTAATTAGGTTGAGGAACACGTTGCTGTGATGAATAGTGTACCATATCTATAATTCAGATTTAATGGCCGGAATTAAATCCCAAAGACTACTGTGATTTTCACTCTTGTATCCATCTCATGCAACAGTTCAATGACCTGCAAGAATGTTACTTACAAAAGCGTCGACACTGGGTTGGCCAATCTCTCAAACAGGAAGATAGGAACACTACTATTGGAAGCAGAGATGGGTATCATGCTGGTCTTGAGGATTTCCATTCTGTACTTACTACCTTTACACGATACAGGTATGCTATTTCCCACCTTTATTTTTTAGTTGCTCCGAGTTCATTTTATGGGACTTTACTAGCTTTAGCTATATTGCTTTATGCATTTCCTCTATGTAATCTCTTTTTTTTTTTTATATTATTATTTTTTAATGTTGCTTGAGACAGTCGACTGAGAGTCATTGCTGAACTTAGGCACGGGGATCTTTTCCACCCCGCCAATATTGTATCAAGGTGAGTTGAAATGTATTGCATTCTATGTTATCTTCAAGAATAACTTCCAGTGTGAACAATTTGTGACTCTGAAATGACTTGCTGAAAGCCTAACCTCGTTAACTTGGCTTGGTGTGTTTAGCAAATCATAATTATATATTTATTATTTAAAGATAAAAGATATATTGTTGGTTGATGGAGCCTTTTTGTGGAAATTTCCATGGTTCAATTGAATTGTTGGCAACAAATATGACTTACTTTGTGGAATAACTTGAAAAATAATTCCATTGAGTAGGAATTTCTTCAGGCTTATCTCATTGCCAGAGTATCTCCCTTGCTAGTTTTGAAAGCTATGATCTGTAGCCATGGACACGAGTAGCGCATCTTGACCCGGATATGGGGTGTTGTTTATGCAGTGCCCCAAAATCAAGAGCCAGAGTGTGTGTAGGTATTTGTGTTAAATCAAATATTATTATATAACAAATATGGCCTATAACATCACCATTCACCACAATAAAAACAATGTGTTTTTATGTATTCATAGAAGAAATAATATTTCTATATATGGCACCTGCACCTTAACCATGTGTGTGAATATATCTATATCTGACATAAATATGAACTCTTTTGAGTTGTTTTATAAAGTTTGTTAAATCACAAAATATTGGTTCTTAAAATAATAAATGATAGTTGGTTGAGGGTTGTTCAATATTAACTGTATTATTTGTCGTCCTTCAGCACATTTCAGAAGCACAAAAAGAAGAGGACTGCATTAACATGTATACTAGCCTGAGAGTATGTTTTGATTTGGCTGCTTGTTGACTTGTGTGACGGCGTTTTCCTGCTATGTATTTTCACCTTTGACCTTTCCATCTATGTATTCTCACATTCATTAGTAGTCCAGACTGTGGGAGATTATGGGATTCGCTCATGGCTCAGAGAGACTCTTTCCCTCTATCTTTTGCTTTCTCTTTTTCACCCTTTGCGTGGCTGCATGCATGTGCATATGTTAAGTCTTCTGAGTTGTTTTGTAAATAATGTTAGATCACAAAATATTGGTGCCACAATTTAAATAGTATAACATGTGCACCTTTTGAATTCACAATAGTAAGTAGTGATTAGATAGTGGGTTGTTCAATATAAACTGCATAAAATGTTGTTATTCTGTAGATTTCAGAAACAAAAGTGATAGATACTTACAACATTATGTCTCATATATGTCGACATACTGTATCATGTTGATATGATGAGCACCTTGATCATATAAACAGAGAAGTGTTTGTTTTTCATAGCTTTATAATACATTTTAACTTAGCTGATTGTTGACTTGTGTCATGTGATGCTGTTTCTGGATTATGGTACTGCTACCTTCATTATTAGTCCAGACTGTGGGAGATTATCAGGATTGGCCTGCAGCTCTGTGACATTGTGGATTAAATTGTTGGTCTTCAGAGAGAAACCTAATCTCATGTTACAACAATGGAGATTGAGTTTTATGTTTTATATTAGTGTTAGAAATTATTGATTCAGCAACTGTTGCTTTAAGAAGTTGAGACCTGCATTTGTGCTTTTCTGTTCATCCTTTATAGATTCCTGAAAGTGCTAGACTTTTGCATTTCACGACCTTCATCTCAAGAGAAATACTATGGTTGTCTTCTTTATACTAATAGGATGCAGTAGCTCCTCTTGGTGGGCTCATCAAGTTGTTGGCTACAATTCCTGTATTTGTGTCATATATCCAGTGTGCTGTTGGCCAAGTGTCCTGATTTATCTTATGGGGAACAATGGATTCTTAATGTTCAAACACCGGTTTTTAGACAAACTAATAAGTCAAAAATATTTTGATTTGTTTTTAGACTCTTATTTAGATTTCATCTCTCTCTCTCTCTTCCCTTTTTGTTACTTATGTAATTATTAGTCTTAAGAGGGGTAAATGGCCGTATATTGTTGCAGCATAGAGTTCGATCGTGACGATGAGTTATTTGCCACTGCTGGAGTTTCTCGACGTATTAAAGTTTTTGAGTTTTCCTCGGTAAGCACTTGATTCTTAGCAATGATGATATTACTGTGTGTAATTTAATGGTAGGACATGTGCCTTAGAGATAAGGAATTCAGGACATGCAATTGATGCATGGTTTCTGTTCCAGCATTATAATGGCTTTTTAAGACTCAAATGTGGATGGAAATTTGTTACCTCTCCCTCAATAATGAGAATTAAACCCTCAATTTTATCAACTTATTCTGCAACCATGAGTAAGCAATTTGAGAATGATCAGTCATAATTGGGTGATCAGTTTGTGAACTTTGAGATGAATGTAGATCATCAAATGATGTTACATCAATTTAGTGGTGATAACTGATCAGCTAGAAATATCGGTAACTATACATCTTTTTCACACTTTACCTAAGAAAATATTTGAATTTTTTTTTGATCAGTAAAAGTGATTTATATATAAATAAAAGTAGTATACAATCTATACAAATAGAGACTGAAACATATTAATCCCAAAACAAACCCCAGAATTCCTCAAACAGAATATTCTGAACTTCCTTCTGTGTTGAGACCCAAAAAAAGATAAGGGATAAGACTCTATCCACCAATGTCTGAGCCGATACCTCCTTTTCATCAAATATCCTATTGTTCCTCTCGCCCCAAATCGACCAAAGAATAGCGGCAGGGCTAGCATTCCATACAATTGTACTCCTCCTCCTTCCTTCCCTCTTCCTCTTCCATCCCCAACTCTCAAGAATCTCTTTAACATCCTTCTGCATGACCCAAACCAGTCTAAATCTTTGAATAAGAGCATCCCACACACTCCGGGTATAGTCGCAATGTAGACAAATATGAGATGATGATGACTCCTCTTTTTGCAACAATGAAAACAGTAAATGACACGAAAGCTTATCCAACCAGAAAGAACAATTCTAACAGAAATTAAGCTGCACGTTTGATAAAAATTATTAGCGAAATTGATGGCAAGAGTAAAAAAGAGCTCTAAAAGTTCTATTGTATCTTGCTATTCATAGACTTTTTAGCTCCTTGTCACCTTTCTCATTTTGGTACACGTGTCTGACTTCACATGGGTTAACAACCTTCATTATTTTATCTCATCTTCCACATGGCTCTGTCCTTATGGGTTTTGTGACAGCTGTATCTGCTATAACTTCCTCCAATTTGTCTCCACTAAATGATTTCATCTCAGTGTATCTCAACAACCTTGCCGAACACTTGACTTAGGCAAATTCACTTTCAACAACCAACAATAATGAGTTGGCAGGGAACTTTCACAGCCTTACCAGAACAAAGATCCACTATTTTGAATCTGTATGTGTAAGTCAGAATTAGAAACTGTTCTTTTAAGAACCACGCCATCTATCTCTTCATGCCAGAATAAATATCCTTTCTTCTGGACTATAGTGCGCATCTTTGAACTCCTCAAATCTGTTACAACTTATGTTAGCAATGTACTCGTTTTGAACGTAATATATTCAATTTTTAGATTTCATACTTGATAATTTGATATTGCATATATGTCGGGATGGTCACATTGGTTCATAGGTTTACCCTATAACACTTGGAATAATGAATGCTGTAAACGATCGTGGCTTTTTATAACATTTAGGATTTTGTCATTTGGCTATCTTTGTGAAAGAAGGATAATGAAGAAGATTTCTCTCCCTTTCCATCCCTTTATGTTCTCTTCATTTTACTTTTTTTGGTCACTAGACCACTAAACTAATTTACATTTTCATGACTTATCAAAAAAAAAAAATACTTCTTACTGGTAGTAAACTTTGATCTCAATTTTACGTAGTGTCACTTTAATCTAGTATACACTTTATTCATGGTTTCTAGTGTTTATTTTAATGGATTTTGGTTGCTTCGGAAATCCATGTGAATCTGTTAAATGGCTATGACAACCCTTGTCCTCCTGTTAACTATGGAAGTATTAAGAGATAATGAGGTTTGCATTTATGTTTTCTTTGGCCTATTTAGTACTGTGTCCAACTTGGCTGACATTTTAGTGCTGTTTCAAGGTCCGTTTGTGTCACGAACCAAACCTAGAGATCTCATTGAAGTCCCTGAATTTAGTTTGTAACTCTCACCCCATATTCAGATGGGAGTGGATAAACGATACACAGCCAAATTTATAAAGTAAAATCTGAGAATTTATATAATAATAAAAATATAGTCAAAGTAAGGCTATTACATCCAAAACATCCATAACATAGCAGCGGAAAAAGAAATAAAATCCTTTAG
>JAUPMG010000005.1:2371428-2384580 GCA_031762675.1 Pachysandra terminalis
CCCTCCCTCCCTCCCTCCCTCCCTCTCTCTCTCTCTCTCTCTCTCTCTCTCTCTCTCTCTCTCTCTCTCTCTCTCTCACTCTTGTTACATATGTAATTACTGGTGTTAAGAGGTGTAAATGGTTGTATATTGTTGCAGCATAGAGTTCGATCGAGACGACGAGTTATTTGCCACTGCTGGAGTTTCTCGACGTATTAAAGTTTTTGAGTTTTCCTCGGTAAGTGCTTGATTCTCAGCAATGATGATATTACTGTTTGTAATTTAATGGTAGGACGTGTGCCTCAGAGATTAGGAATTCAGGACATGCAATTGATGCATGGTTTCTGTTCCAGCATTATAATGGATTTTTTAGGACTCAAATGTGGATGAAAATCTGTTACCTCTCCCTCAATAATGAGAATTAAACCCTCGATTTTATCAACATATTCTGCAACCATGAATAAGCATTTTGAGAATGATCATTCATAATTGGGTGATCAGTTTGTGAACTTTGAAATGAATGTAGATCATCAGATGATGTTACATCAATTTAGTGGTGATAACTGATCAGCTAGAAATATCGGTAACTACACATCTTTTTCACACTTTACCTAAGAAAATCTTTGATTTTTTGCAACAATGAAAACAGTAAATGACACGAAAGCTTATCCATCCAGAAAAGAACAACTCTAAAAGAAATTAAGCTGCACGCTTCATAAAAATTATTAGTGAAATTGATGGCAAGAGTAAAAAAGAGCTCTAAAAGTTCTATTGTATCTTGCTATTCGTAGGCTTTTTAGCTCCTAGTCACCTTTCTCATATTGGTACACGTGTCTGACTTCACATGGGTTAACAACCTTCATTATTCTATCTCATCTTCCACATGGCTCTGTCCTTACGGGTTTTGTGACATGTATCTGCTATAACTTCCTCCAATTTGTCTCCACTAAATGATTTTATTCTCAGTGTATCTCAACAACCTTGCTGAACACTTGACTTAGGCAAATTCACTTTCAACAATCAACAATAATGAGTTGGCAGGGAACTTTCACAGCCTTACCGGAACAAAGATCCACTCTTTTGAATCTGTATGTGCAAGTCTGAATAAGTAACTGTACTTTTAAGAACCATGTCATCTATCTCTTCATGCCAGAATAAATATCGTTTTTTCTGGACTATAGCACGCATCTTTGAACTCCTCAAATCTGTTACAACTTATGTTAGCAATGTACTCGTTCTGAACTTAATATATTCAATTTTTAGACGTCATACTTGATAATTTGATATTACATATATGTCGGGATGGTCACAGTGGTTCATAGGTTTACCCTATAGCACTTGGAATAACGGATGCTGTAAACGATTGTGGCCTTTTATAAAATTTAGGATCTTGTCAATTGGCTTTCTTTGTTAAAGAAGGATAATGAAGAAGATTTCTCTCCCCTTCCATCCCTTTATGTTCTCTTCATTTTCCTTTTTTTGGTCATTAGACCACTAACGTTTTCATGACTTGTCAAAAAAGAAAAAATACTTCTTACTTGGTAGTAAACTTTGATCTCAATTTTGATGTAGTGTCACTTATTCCTGGTTTCTAGTCTTTATTTCAATAATCTAAGAGCTTTTTTTTTATGTTAGAAGTTTAATAAATGGATTTTGGTTGCTTGGGAAATCCTTGTGCATCTGTTAAATGGCTGCGACAACCCTTGTCCTCCTGTTAACTGTGGAAGTATGAAGAGATAAGGAAGTTTGCATTTATGTTTTCTTTGGCCCATTTAGTACCGTGTCCAACTTGGCTGACATTTTAGTGCTGTTTCAAGGTCCATTTGTCATGTGAAAACTAGCTCTTTGAAGGGGAATTAAGAAATATTATTGACTGGGCATTGGACAAAGTGAACGATCTGTCCAGACTACCTTGTAAAAGAGGTTTGAGATACAAAATATTTCGTTTACATGGTTTTGAAGACCAGTGAACGATATGGCAGAGTCTTTCGCTTAAAGAGATATAAGCAGGGTTGAGCTGTATAAAGGTGATACTAATCCAGTGTAATAGGGATTTCTTGATTCTCTGTAACTCTAGCTTCAGGGGCGTGCTTTAGGATGTTTCTTATTCAAGTACTGTTACCTTGTTTTTGTTAGCAGGAAAAAACAATTTTTCTGTTAGGAGATCTCCTATTTTAAGGTCACAGGTTAGGTCTTGTCGGTTGGCTATTATACCAAACTATTTTATCCACCCAAATATAAGGGCTGCTTGAATTTAAATGGTTAATTTACCACTGCCTCTGTCATTTCTTTTCAGATTGTGAATGAACCTGCAGATGTGCATTGTCCTGTTGTGGAGATGTCCACACGATCTAAGCTTAGTTGCTTGAGTTGGAACAAGTACACTAAGAACCATATAGCTAGTAGTGATTATGAAGGGATAGTAACAGTTTGGGATGTAACTACTCAGCAGGTAATAATATTCTCTCTCATGGAGATACTATTTTTCTTTAAAGCTTGACCTTATATGTGAATATGTATGAATATTTGTTTTGTGATATTATTGTACTTGCTTCAATCATGCTTCCTTGTTAACATGTGGTAATATGACTTTTGGCTTTCAGAGTGTGATGGAGTATGAAGAGCATGAAAAACGAGCATGGAGTGTTGATTTTTCACGCACAGAACCCTCGATGCTTGTATCTGGTAGTGATGACTGCAAGGTACTCTAGAATTACCTTCAATACTGAAAACTCAATATATACTTTGTCTTAGTGGGTGATCCATTTCTTATTTCTAAGACTAAAATTCTTCTCCCAGCCCATCCAAAAAAAATTATTCCTTGAGCTCATGCGACTTGGAAGAAATGGTGTTTAAGAAATGAGAATATGAGAGATCTCATCAAGACATGATAGTTATTCCTTTTACATACTGAATTTCAGCCTTTTCATTTCTGCATGACAGAAAAACATCCCTTAAATCTATCATCTTCCTTGTAGAAAGCCAAAAGATATTAAAAATTTAATGGAAATTATTGCATGAAAAAAAAAATCTGATTTACGTGTATCAATGGGACCTATGTGGATTGAATTATCATCTATGTGACCTATCCAAAAGTTCCTTGTCTGGTTAATTTGAAAAAAAGTAGAAAAATCAAAGTCAGAAACCTGTTGCTGTCGCCTAATGAAATAAGGTTCTGAAAATATTCTTTTTGACTAATTAATTTCTCCTCATCTTTGAGGATTCTTGCATTCCTTTCTTTCCAAATGCACCATTAAACCAACAACAAAGAACTTCCGTAACAATCTGATTTTCTTGTTCTTTGATCTATAAGACCAGCTTTCCATGAAGTCCTTACAGAGTGATGCGCCACCCATTAATTTGACATGACCGAGCTCCAGATACCAAATGCAACGGGGTACTGTATAAGGATGATGAACCAACTGTACATCCTTGCACATGACACAATGATTGGGATCGTGCATTTCCGGTGAATAATATGGTCAATGGTTAGAATATTGTCAATAGCAGCTGTCTATACAAAAAAAAGTGACATTCAATTGGTCAGAAAGCCTTTTGGCAACTAGATATGCTAATTGCCAAATTTGGGATAGAAAGTAAAATAAGAAAGCCTTTTGCCAACTAGATATGCTCATACCAACTAGATATGTATATTTTGGGCTTCTATTCAAATCACGTTTTTGAGTGCATTTGCTTTTCAATTTCTCAAATTGTAGGGTGCAGTAACCTTTGATTGGTTATCCAATATAGATTAATTCTTTTGAATTTGTGCTCTATGTAAAACAACAGGTCAAAGTTTGGTGTACAAATCAGGAAGCTAGTGTTCTTAACATCGATATGAAAGCAAATATCTGTTGTGTCAAGTACAATCCTGGATCTAGCATTCATGTTGCGGTAATATACCTATATACTTCCTCATTTTATGGCTCACAGATTGCAACAAAGGATAGAATATACTTTCATGTGTGGGAAAAAGTTGTCCTTGTAATAAATGTTACTTCGCCATCATTTTTTTCCCTGAAAGTAAACAATTTGATCTGAGGAAATGCCTTGTATTTAAACCTTTTTCGAACTTGAGTTTGATTTATTTTTCCCTTCTTTCACGAACAAATCTTACCTTTCCATTATTAGTTATTTATTTCAGTTGGACTAGAAATAAACTTTTGCTTTTGGGTAAAAAAGTACTAGAAATAAACTCTAAACTCATATATCTTTGAGAAAGAGTGCTATTCTTGTTACCCTTCATATCATATTTATTATAGAGGAAAAACCTTTTCCCATTGTTTTTTCTACAATCGTTTCTTATTTCTCCCCCATTTGTTTATCTTAGACCAGATAAATTCATCAGTTTCCAGGCTCTTTTCTTATTTATTTATTTCTTACTTTTTCTTTCCAGTTTGAAGATTCTAGCTGCATGAAATCATCTTAAAATGTCAATTTATTTTGCATTTTACAGGTTGGTTCTGCAGATCATCACATTCACTATTATGACTTGAGAAATGTCAGCCATCCACTTCACGTGTTCAGTGGGCATAGAAAAGCTGTGTCATATGTAAAATTCTTGTCTAACAACGAGCTCGCTTCTGCATCAACAGACAGTACATTGCGGTTGTGGGATGTGAGGGAAAATTTGGCAGTAAGTTATTCTGCAATTGATACCATTCTTTTTAATTGTTAGTTATGAATGTTCTGCGATTCAGTTAGTTTGGAATGTTATGCATTTAGAAATTACTGTATTTCAAACAACTGGGGCATGAATAGCTAACTGAATCAACTTCTCCTTGCATAATATTCCATTTTAGCTAGAAGTGGGAGCCAATGGGAATAGAACCAAGATGATTGACATGGAAGTCTCATATAATACTAGAAAGAAATAACAGTTTTAGTGCGTGTCTTGCCTTATGGACATTAACTTGGCTTCAGAATCTGGCATCACTCTTTTATGGTTCAGAATTGTAAATTTGTGAGCAAAAACAATTACAATATTATTTGAGAAGGCATGGAGACAATTGGTCTATTGCAAAGGGGAAAGTGAAATGAGAGTTTGATTTCTTGGATTTGGTTGAAACGTTAGAACTTAGAACGTATATGGAAGAATTTTAACTTATTGGTACACTTTATGGTCAGCAGATAGATACTTCCCCCTTCCCATATTCCTATAACCTCAACTTGCATTTGGGGCCCATCTTACCACATAGCATAGTAGGGCGACCATCTTACAAGAAAAAAAAAACATATTTGGTTGGGGGACAGACGACCTTATAACATAGTGCATTCAGGGAAACCATCTTTTAACATATGGTAGTTGGGTCCTGTTAGAGATAGTGGGTGACTCATATTCACTAGTCTCTAGATCCAAGGGGAGGGACCCCATGGGGTGGAGTGAAGCACCATAGGAAGAGGTCCCTCCCCGGGTCGTGAGTAACACGTTGTACCGGGTCAGTACCATGGGGTTAGGGCAGTACAGTAATGGTATATTGGGAAATGTCAGGGAAACCATCTTTTAACATAGAGTAGTTGGGTCCTGTTAGGGTGGTATGGTAAGGGTATATTGGGGATTTGCCTATATATTGGGTAGGAGTGTAAGTTGTAACTCTAATTCGTTTTTGACATAGTGGAAACTTCGTCTTTCCCGTGGACGTAGTCTTTGCCGAACCGGTGTATATCTGTGTGCATTGTTTTGATCTTTGTTTTACATTTCCAGCATAAATTCATCAACAAAAAAAAATATAAAAAATCTCCAGCATAAGTTGTTTTCAATGCACAAATTGTGCATAAAAATTTCAAGGACCTTGCATTGCATACATTATGTACATACACACATAAACACATACACATCCACCCACATGTGTGCATGTATTATATATAGGTCTAATTTAGGGTTGGTCAGATTGCCAAAATTTTGAACTCTACCCCCAACAAGATCTTAACCAGATTGTCTTGGAACCCAAACACAACCTAGTTTATATAAACCCTGCCCAACCAACCCAAAATCATATTTCGACCCAACTTGCGCTCATATAATATTTAATTACTCTGTATCTGTCAGTGGAAACTTCACTTTTGCTTCTTTGACTATGTTATTTTGTTCTTGTGATCCCATTTATATAATATGATGTTCCTCAACTTGGATTGGATGATGAATTTACAGTCCCCCCCAACTCTTCAAAGTTTTTTAAGTTTATTTTTTTACGAAATTTGGAAACTAAGTTGCCTAATGGTCTCAGGTTCGCACCTTTAGAGGCCACACAAATGAGAAGAACTTTGTAGGTCTCACAGTAAACAGCGAATACATCGCCTGTGGCAGTGAAACAAACGAAGTGTTTGTTTACCACAAGGTTAGTAGTAATGTTTTAAATTTCAAAATTGTTGCTTTTTTGCCATTATATTCCAAAATTAACTCGGTCTTGGGATTCACTTGTAGGCAATCTCAAAACCTGCAGCTTGGCATAGATTTGGTTCATCAGATTTGGACGATACAGACGAGGATGCAGGATCATACTTCATTAGTGCTGTGTGTTGGAAGAGTGATAGCCCAACAATGTTAACTGCTAACAGTCAAGGAACCATAAAAGTTCTTGTACTTGCAGCTTGAATATAAAAAAAAAATGTTATTGAAGAGGAAAGAAAAATGAACCTGATTTTAATTCTTTTATAAATATGAAAGTGTATTGGGCTAAATTGAACTGCTTTCTACATTACTAAGAATTTTGGATGCAGTTTGATATATTCTTGAATGTTGTAGGCAGATTCTCAACAGATTTAAGTACTGGAATTTACAACAATGTCCCATGAAATAGAATTTTTTTGATATAGATTATGAAATTCAGTGGGGATATGTAGGATTCTATATTATTTTGCTTTGAAATATAACTTCTTTGGTAAAAGGATTTGGATTTGGCCTTCCCTTTTTCAACTTCTTATGTTTTATGGGAAGAGTGCACTTGCAGCTAAAATTCTCCATAGTAAGGATAAAAATTTCATACTTCTTAAAACTTAAAAGAAATAATATATATTTAATTTTAGGTCATGTGGATAAAATAAGTTTAAGCCCTAAAAAGAATATATATAGGGATGTACATGTGGGTCTTTCGTGCTGGGCATGACATGACCCGACTATTTATTGGTCCGGGCTTCGTGCTTTGCCTATAAATTGGCAAAAATGATTTGTAATTGTACCTGGGCCGGGCCGGGCTGTGGTCTGTGGGCCATGACCTCCAGGCTTGCCACGGCATGATAATGTGTATTGTGCCGTGCTGGCGAGTCGTACCGTGCCTGGACACGACCCAAATTGTATCGGACCGGGCCGGCACGCGTGGCCCAGCACATAAATTGATTCAATAAAATCATGTCAGTCTCTTTCAACCTATGCTTAACCGAACCAAACTCTATGGGTATATTTTCCACGTTATTGACCTTTTCATCGAGGCAAAGCTTTTTTTACTATTTAGCCACGTGGGAATTCTTTTTCTTTCTTTTTTGTTTCTTTTTTTAGTAAAATAATAGACCTAACATCTCAGGTGGCTACCCAATGAGATCGTGTATTCACATTTCACGGAAAAGATTCGTTGCTTGCCGTGTCAGATTTCCACTCTCTACTTTCTCTCTCGTCGTCAGCACCTACTGCGCATTTTACCAACCGGCCCTTTCTTTTTTATTTATTTATTAACTTTAAAAAGTGAGGAGGAGCAGAAGATCCCAAATTATTCTGAGAATCGTGTTTTGTTATTTTATTTTGATCGTTAATAACTGTGTCTGTTTTGGCGCGAAAGTGATGAAAGTAGACAGAGAGAAGGAGGAGCTGTCGCCGGAGGTGAAGAAGGTTCCGGCTACCGGAGAAGAAGCAGAGAGAGATGGAGAGGTGATGTTCGTTCCACCTCTGAACTTCGCCATGGTTGATAATGGTATCTTTAGGTCTGGTTTTCCTGATACAGCCAACTTTGCCTACTTAAAAACCCTCTGTCTTCGTTCAATTGTGTGAGTATATATCAGCAAGTTTCGTTTCTTCGATTTGAATTAAGATGTTTATGGTTAAATCATAAATGTGTTAGGGTTTTGGTTTGTTGAACTGGTGTAGATATCTTTGTCCGGAGCCTTATCCAGATCCGAACACTGAGTTTCTTAAGTCGAACGGAATTCGGCTTTTTCAGTTTGGGATCGAAATGTGTAAGGTGCGTTCTTTTGTTCTCTCTCATCGTTGGATCATTGTTTTTAAGGATCTTTTGGTAGTAAAACTAGTTATTCTTGGTTACTGATCTAATATATTCAATTTTATTATCTAATAGTGATAGTGTTTCCTTTAAACAATAAATTCCTTAGGTATGATTAGAGAATTTCAGAAAAGTGGAGGTTGATTTGCTATTTCTGAAATGCTGTTGGATGTAAACTGATGATTAAAGGTATTGAAAAAATGCATTGTGAGAATATCATGGTGGACATGCATTTATTGATTGAAATTGGTTCAGCTAAAACAGTTCTCATTTGCCGATTATAGGATCGGTATGTTGATATGGGTGCAGACTTCCTATGGGGAAGGTTGTAGGTTCCGATTCTGTTGAAGGAGATATACCCATTGTGAATGTGCAGTGGCAACATGATGGGGGATTGCCTCGCCTACTTTGACTTATCAGGTTCATGAATCAAGTGTCGCACATGAAGGGCCAATCATCATCATCATCATCATCAAATGCCTTAACCTAACTAGTTGAGGTTGGCAACAAGAACCCTGTTCCTCCATCCCATTTGTTAAAAACTATCTCTTCAGTCAAATTACAAGTATTCAAATCTTTTTGATGGACTCCATCCAGTTTTTTTTTTATCTTCCTCTCCCCCTCTTAGATCCTTAACGATTTCCCCCTCACAACTTCTCATAGTTGTTTCCCTAGGTCAACAAGAATCCCGTTCCACCATTCCAATCTGTCAAAAATCATATCTTCAGTCAAATTATGATCATTCAAATCCTTTTTGATTGACTCCATCTATTTTTGGTCTTCCTCTCCCCACAAGTCCTTAACGATTTTTCCCTCACCTTCTCACAGCTGCTTCCCTAGGTCTTCGCTTTACATGTTCAACCCATCTTAATCCACTTTCCTTTCACAAATTTAATTTGTTTGATCAGTAAAGTGTGTATAAATATTCAAACATCACAGATATTTTTTTTGATCTGTGAAGTGTGTATAAACGTTCACACATCAGAAATTTAATTTTTTGATCGAATTTGTTTATTTTACAAGTAAAGTGTATATAAACATTCACACATCACAAAGTTTTTTTTAATTAGTAAAGTGTGTATAAACATTCACACATCACAAATTTGTATCGATTAGTAAATTGTGTATAAACACTCAATTCATCGTTAATTTGTATAAACATTCACACATCACAAAAATATCGATTTAATCTTTTTCTATTAGATTATTTACTTTCTCGAATTTGCAGAATCTGATACTTAGTACTTGTGTTAGATCTAAAACTTGTACCTAGTACCAATGCAGGAAAGTCTTGTTGTCTAGAAATTAGATTGCAAGATTTGTTATTCAGTGTGAGATAAGTAACAAGTTCTATCATTCATATTATATGAGGCAACAGACTTAAGTACTTGGTTAGGGTCTCTAGCATTTTAAAGACAAACTGACAAAGAAAGACAATTAGAATATTATGATTTTAAACCACAGATAGAAGTGTCGGTGATGATCGAACAGATGTATCCGGGTATTCAGGGGTGTGAATACCTTGTCCAGGAGGTATACTTTACTATATATGGTCGTGCCGCTCGATACATGTGTTTGAAAGATCTTGTGACATAGGTTTGCCACTAGTCTTTCTTGTCGGTACCTGTGAGAGCTTATTTATGTTGGAGCCATTCTGGCCTATTCAAAAAAATTTCCTTTTTCTTTTTTTCTTTCTTTCTTTGGGAACAGTGAGCAGCAATTATTCTTTTAGTCAATTCAAGTAGAAAGCGAACATTAATTCAGATGAGATGGAGGTTAAGTGATAGCTTTGAAGAATGGACTTTGTGGCCATTTTTTTGCCAGCTTGCTAACTTGGTAGTTCATGTTATTATATATTGGCTGGTAATGGTTCATATCGGTATCAGAAGGGCCCGTATATAGGTATCAGGATTTGATAAATATTGGTTGAATTGTACCAGGTATCAACTGGTTTTGGCTGGGTATCGCACTATCACCAATCCGATGCAGATAACATAGACTCGATATATATGTCGCTAAAACATAACAGAGGCTGATAGTTGAGATGAAAATGAATGTAAAGGCCCACTTGTCCAATCATATCACTCCAAAGGCCTCCAATTTTTCTAAACATCACAAGGGGGGGTCCTTTTGACTACTGTCTTGAAATCCTTGATCTGAAACACCAAAACTTGAGATTCAAGCTGATTGCAGTGGATTAAACATTTTCAAGTCTAGGTATGCTTTTCCAATGTTTCTTGAAATGTACAGATATAGGTTCCTTTTGATAGATCTATGTGTTTATGATATTGAAAGAAAACCGAGTTTACAATGAAGAATTATTATCAGGTGTGGAATGAAGAAGTGTAGAACCATTCCTAACCCTGGTGAATTACTCAAGTGGTGGCAGAATAGAATTTCATACCTAATACACTTTTCTCATAAGTGATGCACAATTATACTTTCATGAGAGCATGCAAACATATGTTTTAATTATATTTACTAATCTTTTTATTTTCCTAAGTATCTCACATTAATGGAGTGATGGAATAATTAATAAAGAGTTTAAGATGGTTTTCGAGAAGATTTCTATTTCTCTTTCTGTTGATTGGACTAAAGATCCCACCATCAGAAACTTGGCATGGGGTGTTATTCATCCATGTATGATAATACACTATCGTATTTACAGTAAGAAACATTTGGGTGTCATGAGTAGCATTCATCTATTTCTGAATCTGTGTCATATCATCTGTTCAAGCAGCAGTAAACCAACAGATTGGAATAAGAGTCAAGATGGTAATCCAATGAACCCCAGATTGTGTTAGGCTTCCGGCAGACATTGTTCTCATACAAAGATGTTGAATCGTTCATGAGCTTTAGTTGATACTTATACCTTGTAATTTTTATAAAGCTTATACTTCTACAGGTCTTCACTTGGGATTAGTTGAGGATCATTACAATCAAACATTGCTGCTCCTTGGATGGTTCCTATCAGATGGACAGTCTGGATTGGTCACATAATTGCTCCACGTGACAGAATGTCTAACCAGGCAGATAAACCTGGAGAGGCAGACCAGCAAACATTTTTCTTAATAATAACTACCATTTATAGTTATACTAGAAATCTTTTTGAAGAAATTAAAATGCAAAAGGTTATTGTAGCCAATTGCTAATACAGTGAAAAGAGATTGAGCATGCATCATTTTCCAAATTACAGAGATTTGTGTTTGACTACTGTTGAGGAAATTGCTCAGTATGTATAATGATTTGTAATCCCGTTATGAGGTAGTGTAGAATTCAATCAAATGTTGTACAAGTTGTTTGAATTAGTTAACTTGTTGTTTTCGAGTTCATAAAGGTAGGTCTTATTTATGAATGATGACCTGAACTAATGAAAATAAGTTTCATTTGAAATAATATTTTTATTTCTACAGATTCATAGCTGAAATTTTGAATGCAGGAGCCCTTTGTAAACATTCCAGAGGATACAATTCGTGAAGCGCTCAAAGTTGTTCTTGGTATTATTATTATTATTATTTTTATTTTTTTTTCTTTTGGTGACATGGAACCCCTGACCCCATTTAGTGAGGACAGGGTAAACCCCGGATATATGACCCCACCCACAAGGACAATATATCAGGTCCAGTTCCTGAGCTCGAAGTTGTTGTTGGTATTATTATTGCAGCTTAAACTGTCATCTTTTTTTATAGTGGGATTATGTAGTGGTTGGTTTACGGCTTGCTTATATCTTGTCTTACATGTCCATAATGCAGATGCAAGGAACCACCCCCTTTTAATTCATTGCAAACGAGGAAAGGTATGCAATTAATGCGTTTTCAATTACCCAATTACCTGATGTTGGATTTTAAACCTTCTAAGCCCCCCTAGGTGTCTACATTTTTGTTAATCAGCACCGGACTGGTTGTATTGTGGGATGTTTAAGAAAATTACAACGATGGTGTCTGTCTTCGATCTTTGATGAGTACCAACAGTTTGCTGCTGCCAAAGCTCGAGTCTCAGATCAGAGGTTTATGGAGTTGTTTGATGTGTCCAATCTGAAGTATTTGCCGTTGTCTTTTTCATGTTCAAAGATATATATTCAACCATTTAACCAATAGGCTTTGCTTCTTTTCATCTTAGAGGAACATACCCAAATTCCCCGTCTGGAATGCTAGGGAATCATGGCTGTTTCCAGAATGCAGTGGCCTATTTATACAAGGGAATAATTGATGTGCTTTGTCATTGTGGATATTAAAAATCTTATATTGTCAATCACCAATTTTCATTGAGTATTTCATCTACATTCACACTCCTTGGGTTTGGAATAATGGCAAAAAGTACCTCTCAAACCTTGACCATCACAAACACCTCTGTATAGTTTGAAAGTATGTTACAATAAACCTCTTCCGTTAGTAACAGTTTAACGGAATATTTGCCTTATATTTTGCTTATAGTAGCATATATGTTAAGGTCGAAAATACCTTTATATACCTTGTTTAATGATCTTAAGAACAAAATAAGTGTTTATATAGAAGAAGAAAGAAGTTTCTTAACAATGAAAATTGTGAAATCCCATCTATCTCTTATAATTACTAGCAAAAAAAGCACGTGCATTGTACGTGAAGGTTGACCATTAATATATGCGTAACTTTTATATTTCACAATACGTAATTCAATAAGATTCACTTTTATTATTCTATTTTTTATACTTATAGCCATTTTAATTACATAAACTAAATTATGTTAAATTTATTTTTATCTTTATATATAAATTTTATATTGAGATGACAATTAAATATGTTATTAACGTGTATTTGTAAATAATTTTTAAAATAAAAAATTATTAACGTGTGGTAGAAGCTAGTTATCTATTTCTTAATAACATTTATTATGTTATTAATTATATTAAAAAACATTACCTAATAGAATCTTGAACTTATCTTATTGTTAACTTATCTTGTAAAAAGTATTCTAATATTATATT
>JAUPMG010000005.1:2384680-2398513 GCA_031762675.1 Pachysandra terminalis
TCTACAAATGTCAGCTTAAATTATGTGCGTTTTATCACCAACACCAAGAATTAAGTTCAAATGTGGGTACAAGTAATGATTTAGCTTAACATGTATCAACTTTCCAACAAGCTGGTGATAGTTTAAGAACTCATAATACAATTGACAATTTAAGAAGATGAATTATGAATTTAACTTGAATTAGACACCAACCAGAATAATGGTTGGCATACATGTTGATAGAGTAACAATTCAATTGAATCATATAAGACAATAAGCACGTCAAGAGTACATCAACAAAGCATCATTAATTTTTGAAAAATGCAAATAAAAAATTTATAAAATCATGTAATTAATGTTAGTCAAATTGGACAAGATATGCACCAAAGGACATAAATGCAGTACTGCGCGTGCCATCCGCTAGTTCTTATTGTTATAATCAATACCAAAAAAACAAGGGAAATAGGGGGGGTCGAACCAAACCGCTCTTCCTCTAAATCGCAAAAATCCTCTTCCCTCTATTTTTCTTTCTGCCATTGCCGCCCAAACCCTTCCTCACATTCTCTCTGCGATTCCAGTGTCTTCATCTCGACACCAGTGTGTTGTCCACCACTCCATCATCCCCTCTCTCTCTCTCTTAGCTTCAGCTTCTTTCTTTTTGTATCTCTTGATTGACGTTCTAGGGTTTTGATTGATGGGAGGAGTAATCGATCTGAACACAGTCGACGAAGAGGTCTCTATGGAGCTTCATCTTTGGCTTCTGCTGGGTCGTCTTTTCCATCTTCGTGTTCGTTTGCTGCTTCAGGATCTTGTTGCTCGAATTCTGGTTCGTCTTCTTGTAATTTCCTTTAGAAAATTCGAGAATTCAATTGTAGTGTTTGAAGCTTGATTCTGATTTTTGTTCTAGTTAGATCTTCAATTTCGTTATTTTATTTATGTTTGAAGCTTGATTCTACTTTGTTTTCCGTTTCAGATCTGAATTCGCTCGTCACTCGATTTGATGATTTAGGTTTCTAAATCACTGATGAGATGAAGGAATTTCAGGCGACAAAGCTAACTTAGCTCTAACCAAGCTAGTTTTTCGGAGGTTGTTTTCTGAGATCTGAAAATTACTTCACTCTTGTTTTTTTTTTTTCAGAGATATTTCGATCTCTACAGACGACATTCCGTCGTTTTGATGTATCTTGGTCGATCATCCATGTACATGGTTTGATGATTGGGAAAATCACTACATTCGTTTTTCTTTTTCTTTTTTCTTATTAGCAGTGAGTATGCATAGATATTTTGTTAATATTTTTTTTTTTAACTCTATTTTTTGTGTGATATTGCTATTTTATTTTTGATTTACTCAGATTCTCATTTAGATTTTATTTCCCTATGGTGAAGGAAATAGAGAATTATGACATTTTGGGTGTAAACATCAATGGCTATGCGACCCAGATAAAAAAGGTTTACTATGTCAAGGTAAGGTTATGACCTCAGTATCCAATTGATTGTAGCTGTTTTTAGTTCTGTGTAGTTTCTGTTCTGTATCTCTGTTTTATTTATTTTTTTATTATCTAATGTGTTCCTATTCTGGTCACTTTTTTTCATGCTTTTTTTTTTTTTTTTTATAATTTTTTCTTTAATTTTTCCTATTGGGGTTGGACAAACACAAAAAGCCAAATCCTTAAAAGGCCAAACGCCCAATCTCCCTCTTGATAATAGACCACACTCAACAGGAGAACTGTTAGTATAGGCTGGAATGTGGAATCGGCGTTAAAAGCGGGAGCTAAACCATGCACCCTCTCTCTCTCTCTCTATATATATATATATAGGAAACTTTTACGATGCCGATCTCTATTTGATCAACATAGTGCTGATAAATATAGTAAATGGGAATTTGACACGTGTCAAAACGAACTCCTTTGATAATAGACGTGTTATTTGGTAACTGATTACAACCAGTTACCAATTTCAAACAGTTACCAATTTAACAATGGTAGAGTTTGAATAATTTCAAACTCTTGTCAACATCTTAGTTATCACAAGCTCAACGTATTCCATCAAATCAAATTCTTCAAAGAGTAGTCCTTCTTCAAAGTCTTTATCATCGTTGAAATAAAAAATACCTTAATTGAAGAACACTCCGGCACTTGTTCGCAACCTCACAATGCATAAAAAGATGATTAATTGACTCTTACTCCTCTTTGAACATGCAACATCTGTTGGCCATAGCCCAACCTTTAGACATCAAGTGATCAATAGTGAGAATTTTGTTACGATCCCCTAAACAAAGAAAAAATACCACCTTAGAAGGTAAATCCACCTTCCAAATAGTATCTAGCTGATCTAAACCCACTACCTTCACCTCCAACTGTTTATAAAAGGATCTATGGGAGGACCCCCGATTTTTCCCATCTCCACCTCCTCCCATCACCACCTTCTCCCAATCTTGTTGATTGCAACGTTAACAGTATATCCCCCATCTGATTTATCTCCCAAACGAAGAGATTCCTTCTAAGGTCCAAATCCCAACTTACCGAATCCCCATCTCTCTCTCTTTTTTTTTTCCCTTTTGCTAATCAAGTTAAACACCTTGGCCTCTTTGTTCTTCGTTAAGGCATAAATAGCGGGAAAATTCTCCTTCACCGGTTTCTCCGTACACCAAGCATTCTCCCAAAACTTTACTCTCCTACCATCCCCAATTTGGAAAGAAATTTCACCCTCAAACCTCCTAGATACTCCTTGAATAACCTTCCGCACCCCTACATAGGATCTAGTACACGTAGGGATAGTCTAGTCCCCTAAATCAGCACCGTACTTTCCTACCAGAACTTTCCTCCACAAGCTCTCCCTTTCTTCCCCAAACCTCCACAACCACTTTCCCAACAAAACATGTTAAAATCCTTTAATTGATGAAAACCGAGCCCGCCTTCCTTCTTAGACTTGCAAACCGAATCCCAATCAACCAAGTGATACTTAAAATTCCCTTCCACATCGTTCCAAAGGAACTCCCTTTCTAGACGCTTGATCCTAACAGCCACCGAGGAAGGAATCTTGAGAACCGACATTAAGTAGGCATATTGGAGGGAACCGATTTGAGAAGGGTAACTTTACCTCCTTTAGAAAGATATTTACCTCTCCAGGAAGAAAGCTTTCTTTCCAACCGCTCTAGAACAGGCTCCCAAACCGCCTTGGACTTATATCTCGTCCTGATAGGAATACCAAGGTAGGCAATGGGAAGGCAGCCCACATCACAACCCAATTCACCATTGATCTCCCCAATATTCACCACCTCCCCAACGCCGTAAATCTTACTTTTGGCAAGATTAATTCTCAAACCATAGACTGCCTCAAAGCAAATCAGAATGCATCGCAATTACCGAAGTTGAGATCGGGAATGTCCATAGAATAACAAGGTGTCATCGGCAAACTGAAGGTGAGAGATGGTGGGACATCCTGTCCCAGGAGAAAAGCCCTCCAAAAATCTGGAGTCAAACCCTCTCTGAAGTAGTCTACTGAGAACCTCAGTCCCCAAAATGAAGAGAAAAGGCGAAAGGGGGTCACCTTGTCTTAGGCCTCTAGTAGATTTGAAGAATCCAAAAGCTTACCCATTCACCATAACAGAAAAGGATGGAGAGGATATGCAAGTCTTGATTCAGAAAATCCATTTCCTAGCAAACGCCATCCTCTCCAAGATGTATAAAAGGAATCCCCACTCCACATGATCATATGCCTTCTTTAGCTAACTTCACCAGAAGCCCGCTCACCCCCTCTTTAAGTCCCGAATCAATACACTCATTGGCAATGAACATGCCATCAAGGATTTGTCTCGCGCCCACAAAAGCACACTGAGAATATGACACAACTTTGTGGATCACAAACTTGATACGACTAGCCAAAATTTTAGATATAATCTTATAGAAGCTGCTCACAAGGCTAATAGGTCTAAAATCCTTCAAACTAGAGGCCCAAACCACCTTCGGAACTAGAGAAAGAAAGGTGGCATTAGCACATCTGGCCAAACTATTATAAACAAAGAAATCTTGAATGGCCTTGAGAAGATCCTCTTTTATGATTTCCCAACAATTCTTGTAGAATGCAAGTGTTAAACCATTCGGCCCGGAGCCTTGTCACCACTTAAAGCCTCAATAGCCTCCTTTACTTCCTCTTCTGTTACCTCCCTTTCCATCCAAGATCTATCCTCCTCGGAAATAGAATCAAACTCCAACCCATCAAATTTCGGTCTAAAGCCCCCATTACTTTTATACAATGAGCTAAAGTAATCTTCCACAGCTAACTTGATACCATCCGTCTCGACCACCACCTCCTCTCCCACCTTAAGGCAATCAATAGAGTTGGAATGGTTCCTTGAGATCGCCGTTGTATGAAAAAACTTGGTATTGTTGACCCCCTCCTTTAGCCATGCCACTCTAGACTTCCGTCTCCAACTAATTTCTACAAGTTTGGCCAACTTCTTATACTCAATCTTCAAAGCTTCCCTCTCTACCCAATCATCCTTGGCAATATTACCGCTATCCTCCATCTCATCAAGCAATTTGATACGGGTAAGAATGTCCTCCAGCTTGCTGTCCACTCTGCCAAAACAGTCCATGTTTCACTTCTTTAATATCTCCTTTAACCCTTTCAATTTCCTACAAAAAATAAAGCTCGGCCTACCAGATATATGCAAACCTTCCCATCACTTCCTCACCCTAGTTGAAAAATCCTCGGCTTCCAACCACATATTCTCAAACCTGAAGGGAGACACTCTTCTAATGTCATCCTCGCACTTAAGAAGAATCAGAAGGTGATCTGAACATTTTCTAGGAAGCGCCTCCGCTCTCAACCCATTAAATCTGCTATCCCATTCAGAAGAGATCAAGAATTTTTCCAGTTTAGATAAGGATGGGATGGTCTGATTATTAGACCAGGTAAAAGTAGCTCAACGGAACCTCATTCAGAAAATTTCTGTTAATAAAATAAAAAAACTCATCCATCTCCTTATAAGAATACCAGCACCCCACTCTTTCCGAGCAAAATCCGATTTCATTAAATTCCCCACCTACACACTATGGACCATTACAACCCAATCTAGCAACTTCAAGTTCTTCCCACATCAAATGTGATAGGCTTCTATCAGTCGGCCCATACGCACAAGAGATAAGCCACAACTGATCTTTACCTACACTATTCAACATAACACTCAAACACCCCTACTACCTCACTAACCTTATCAAATTTTTTCGGATTCTATCCAATGGCAATCCCCCCAGCCGCGCCCACAGCAGCTTTAGAAACCCACAAGAACCTGTTAGACTGCCAAACCTCACCCAATAACTTCTCAGATTGAGGTTCCAGTTTATTCTCTTGAATCAAAACCACATCAGCGGCAACAGATTTAATCAAAGAATGAACCACCACCCTCTTCTCGCGCATTCAGCCCCCTCACATTCCACGATAGAATCAACATCTTCATTAAGTCAATGAAACAGCCCAGAGGATCTTCTAGACCTACCTTTAATTGCCGAAGAACAGCCATTTCCTTCATTGGGTGACCAGCTCAGTCTCTCTCTGCAATTCCTTTACTATCTTTTTCTTAGAACCCCTATCAGCAATATGCTGTCGTTCAATAGCCGTGAACAATGCCAGAGCCTGATCTTCAAATCCTTTAAATGAAACACCTAAAAATTTTCTGAATTCCATGATGTGATTCATAACCCACGCAGATCCAGCAGCTTCATCAAGGTTAGACTTTCCAGATGCCTCTCTCCCAAATTCTACCAAATCACTCCTAATTGCAACTTCGTGTAAAGGATGCTGCATACTCGGGGGAAAGACATCTAGAGGAGAAGAAGGATCATCCTAAAAACAGACAGATTTTGCTATGATGTATACTGAGTAATTTCATCAAGTAGAAAACTGGTGGAATCATACTAGGAGAAGAGGATGCTGCTGTTTGCAATGTCAGGATTGAAATGACTCGTGGAAGGCATAACCCTCTTGAAAGGTGCATGTGATAGAATCTTTTGATGGACTAACTATTCTTTCCTCATACACATCAAGGATTTTTATTCTCACTGATGATCTCTTTTTATTTCTTTTCTTTTTCCCTTTTGGGTGCATGTGCTTCCTCCAGCATCAATTTTTTCAAGGTAATAAGGGTTCACTTTTTTTTCACCTGAAGATTTTTGGATTTTATTCTGCCTTGTACTGAGTAAATTGTTTTATGAAATTGTTTCTTAACACATTCGAGACTAAAAGTCGGTGTTCTCTTATTTATGATAATTATTCAATTATGGTCGGATGAATTCCACCCTCCCTTATCTTCAGTTTGCTATCATTTTCCTTGGTATGTTGATACCTATGGTAATAAATAAATAAATTCCTAGTAATTCCATGATGGCTGTAATTAGCTTTCAGTTTTCACATTATTTTGAGGACAAGGCAAGGCACCTGAATAGGGATTAAGAACAATGTATTTTTGAAATAGTTGGCTAGAACTTGGAATTTTCAGAATCCATCAGTCAGTACTGTGATTCTGAATCTTTCTGGGGGCAATATGTTGTTATGTGGGGCTTTTGGGGATTCACCTAGTTTCTGTATCATATGTACAGTATTCGTGTACTGTGATACCTTCTATTATAAATAAAACCCTTACGTTACTGATTAAAAAAATGACTTATGACTTGATGCAAGGTCTGATCATTGGCCCAAACAAGCCAAACAAAGGAAGTCTCATTTACTCTGTCCCTAGTGCTTAATAAAATAGAAAAACACTTATCTTCTTCCTCACACACAGCAATAACACACTCCGGTATGCTTTTCTCTGCGATGGCCGCAGACCGCCACACACAACCAGACCCTCCCCTCTCGCCACCGCCGGTAACCTCTTCTTTCTCTTCTCCTTTTCTCTCCGACTGCCCTCGCATATGGGTTTATGTTCTCTTTCGTTGCTTTCACAACTTTCCTCATTTTCAATCCTTCTGGAAACTCTTCCTATCGTTGGTTCAACAACATCTTTAGCAGTAGTAGTAGTAGTATTAGTAATGATACTTCCTCTTACAGATCTCACTTCTCTTCGATCTTCTCTTATTTCTTCCCCAATTCATCTCAATCTGTTTATACTAATCCCCCATTTTCAAAAACTAGCTTCAATATTTCCAGATCCCATAACAAAACATTTCAATTGCCCAAAAGAAAAGATGAGAAAAACCATTTAGAGATTACAGTTTCATCAACCACAGATCGAAATTCAGCATCTTCTGATAAAATTAATAGTTTCAAGGCAAAACAACCCGTGATTTCTGCTAGCCCACCTCAATTGACGAAGAAGAAGACAAATGGGAATAATGGGGTTTCGCCTGAGAAGTAGAAGAAAGAGAATTTTTTTCTGGGTTCTTTGATGGAGTGTAATATCTTTGATGGAAGATGGGTTAAGGATATTCGTATCCGCCTTACCTACCTGGTTCTTGTCCGACGAGCCTTTTAATTATTTTCTCACATGATGGGGATTTTCAGAAGCTCATATCGAAACCAAATGGTTGCAATGTCCCAAGGTAGGTCTTCAATCTAGATAGAAAAATCTTTCTTTTCTTTTCAATTTTCGAATTTTGTTTCTGGTTTTTTTTTATTTTATTTAGGAGCCTGAGATTGGTTTTGATCAATTTGAGCTTCTGGGGTTTGCTTTACTGGGTTTTGTTCTTCTGATTTTTTTTCTTTCAATTTGTTGAAGAGGGGAAGAGGGCCATCAGAGAGAAAAGGAGCCTTGTGTTGAAGAGGGGAACATGCTAACCAACAAAAAAAAATCTCAACATATACGTTAACCAAACAGTTTTATTGTGTTGGAAGCTATTTTGTAACATGCTAACCAAACACAATTAAGAAGCTTTCAAAATGAGTTCCTACAATGAATTCCAGGAACTCGTTAAGGGAATGAGTTCCCGATCCAGAATGGGAGCCAAACGAGGCCTAGGGTTATTTGTTTTTTTACAAAAATGACTTATCTCTTCTATTCTCCTCTTTGTACAGAAATAGGGAAGAACAAGGGCAAAAAGGTAATAAACCTAATAAATCAAGAGCTGAGTTGCAATTTGTATCCACCAAAGACGAAAACCATCACGACTGTAACTTCTCTTAAGAAGCATTACACCGCTTCTCAGTATAGGAGCAGCAGGCCGTTCACACTCAAGATAGACGGCTGCAACTGGATTTTTGCATGCAAGGTAGAATAGCAAAGCCATGAATCAAAACACTTGAAAACAACTGATTTTGAGTGTCAAATATGTGGATTGTACTGGTCATTCTTTACTACTGCCATCATGCTGTTGGTTGTGCTTTCAACTCCCTCTTCGGTATGTACTACATTGAACATTGGCTGAGAGTAATCAACATGTTTGCTTTATTTTTTTTTCCTGTCCGAGCCCTTATTACTAGACCTTAACTCTTCTCCTGTTGTGGCCTCCCCAGTTTTTGCTTTGTGTTGCTGTTGGTGTTTGCTTGCTGGCCTCTACTGGGTGGATCTGATCTTGCTTGGCAGTTGGCTTGGTTAGTAATGTTCTAAATTTTAAGATGTTGTTCTAGCATTAAATTCCAAACCAACTCGGTCTTGGGATTCACTTGTAGGCAATCTCAAAACCTGCAGCTTGGTATAGATTTGGTTCATCAGATTTAGATGATATTGATGAGGATGCAGGATCATACTTCATTAGTGATGTGTGTTGGAAGAGTGATAGCTCAACAATGTTAACTGCTAACAGTCAAGGAACGATAAAAGTGCTTGTACTTGCAGCAGCTTGAATAGAAAAAAATTATTGAGGAGGAAAGAAAAATGAACCTGATTGTAGTTCTTTTATAAATATGAAAGTGTATTGGGCTGAATTGAAAAGCTTTCTACATTTCTAAGAATTTGGGATTCAGTTTGTTGTATCCTTGCATATTGTACCTCAGTTTATTTTTGATTCTATCTAAATTGTAGCCAGATTATCAACAGATTAACTACTGGGATTTACAACAATGTTCCATGAAATAGAATTTTTTGATATAGATTATGAAAGTAAGGGGAGATATGTAAGATTCTATATTATTTTGCTATGAAATATATAATTTCTTTGGTAAAAGGATTTGGAATTGGAATTGACTTCCCTAAGAGTCAATTTGCAACTAAAATTCTACATAATAAGGATAAAAAGTTTATATTTCTTAAAAAAAATGATATAAATTTAATTTTAGGTGACGTGGATAAAAAAACATACATGTTTTCATAAAGCTTGATCTTGATAATTTTTAGATCTCTTTAATTTCATCACTGGATGCTGACTTATGGCTCAGAATGCCATGTGAATGTAACCCTTTTTGTGGACAATCTTCTACTACCACAAGCGTCATGATGATATGAAGATTGTAAATTGCTAACTTATTGCTAAGGTTAGATATTATTTTCCTTTCTCTTCACTAAAATGTTTTATCAATGTTTTAAGAAATTTGATTATTGGTTTTCTTTGTCTTCCATTCTATAAATTGTAGCATTTGCATACTTTTGTGTTCCTTGTTTCAGATGGTCACTATTTTTCCTTGAGCTGAAGCAAATATGGCTGTTATAACTCAATTGTTATCAGTTGGTTGAGAATATAAAGGTTTCACAATCGATGAATTACAAATTCTTCAGTTAAAAATGAGTTGAAAAGAAAGTGATGTGTTTTTGCCTGATATGAGTGTGCACTTGTTTTGAAAATGAATAAGGAAGTTTGAGACACTCTTTTTCAACAATTGTGAAATGGTTACCTACACCTAAACTCTTATTCATCCTCCCAAATACACTGGATTAAAAGAATAACATGAAAATATGATGTATAACAATTAAACATGAAGATAAAAAACAATAGATGAAAGTAACATTTAACATACATAATATAGTAAACAACGAAATAAGTGGTTAAATTAATGGTTTTAAGGAGAAACAAGTTTTAACACAAGTTTCCAAAAGGAAAGAACCATACAAACTATAAATTTTGTTGAACCAAGGCAAATATGTAAAGAAAAAAAAACACGTTTATGTAAAAGATAAAAGTACAAAAACTTAAAGAATAAAAGAGTTAACAAATTGTCCAAAGATTAAAGTATTAATAACCAAATTAAATAAACCTAACATGATAAGAAAATTATTTTTACAAATTAAAGAAAGTGAATAAGTTTTTAGAAGAAAGTAAATAATAAAAAAAAAATACGTTTTATGCAAAAGACAAAATTACTAATAATCAAATAAAAGAAACCTAACATGGTGGAAAAGATTTATGCAAACTAATGAAAGTAAATGAGTTATTTGAAGAAAATACTGTGCTTAAAATAAAATAATAATTATATAAATAATGAATGTAATAAAACAAAAATAGAAACCTAACATGATATGAAGATTCATCATATTTAAAGAAAAAAAGAAGTTTCTAAGAAAAGATAAATATGCATGAAAAGAAAACTATAATGATAAATAATATTGTCAATGAAAAACTTGTGATTTATCTAGAAACATGGTAAGATAACTTAGTTACCTCTATGTTGGCAAGTGATAAAAAATATTGGAGCTACCCCTTCTTCTTCTTCAAAACAAGCTTATTGACCTTCATCCTATTTTATGGAGGGTTTTTCTTTGAGGAATTTCCTAAGAGAAAGGAAACTACTAATGCTAAAGCAAGAGAGTAAGAAAGAGAGCTTTTGATGGCTTCTAGGTGTGTGAGAGGGGGTATTTATAGGTCAAGAGTGAAGGCCTTGGGTTACTTTTGGGATTTTAAAATTGATAATTTGATCTTTTAGATGAGGTAAAGCTTCATAATAAATTTGTTTTTTTGTGGTTTTTATCTTTAAAATGTGTTAAAATATAAGGGTAAAAAGGTGATTTTTGAAGGGTTAGGTGTAGAGAATTGATATAGATGAGTGACATGAGAGGTAAATAGCATTGGGTCAAGGGTCATTGACCAAAAACCATCCCAATATGGTTGGTACATAGATGTATTTATCTTTAAACTTCAAAAGGTAATAACAAATTTGTGAAAATTCTAGAACGATTTGTGAAAATTAATGGGTCAAGGATCAACGACCAATGTTACACGTAATACGGAATGTAGACCACTTCCTTCTTAGTCTATACAAGTATAAGAGCGGAGCCATAAATATTTTCTTGAAGGGGCCAAAATATGCACATAGCAAGTAACATATAGCAATTTTTATGACAAAAATGAAATAATTTATAATTTTTTAATTATAAAACATATGTAGTATTTTCATAAAAGTATTTATCAAAACTGATAAAATATTATACATGATTCTTTCATGAATCATGAATGTAATGTCAAATAACAATGCAAAAATCCACTGTAAAATAAGCTATGTAACATAGACTAATTTTTAATATCAGTATATAACTATTATTATCATTATATTATTATTTTAAAAAAATAATTTCTAATTTAGTGAGCTTACTTACTTGCTTATAAACCATCAGTAGTCTTTCTTCTAATCCCACTTAGTTCTATCCTTTCACCTTGAGTCTAAAAGAATCACAAAGATATATGAAAAAGATTAGGTAATCATAATTATATAAGCTGTGTCAAATACTAAAAGATCAACCTAAATAATAATATTTTTTTAAATATTAAAGTATTATTAATTTTTTATTTATTTTAGTCACATAAAAGTAAAGGCTTGTCACAAATATGTGAGAAAAATATTCAAAAATACTAAAATTAATGTTTATGTGGTTGAATTGTCATTTTTTTTTTTTATAAAACACTACTAATTTATTACGGTACTGACAAAGAAAAGGAAAATTTGAAAATAGAAAAATAAAAAATGTGTGAATTATTCATGGATGATTGGGTAAGGAAAAAAAATAAAAAATACAAAACAGATGGACAAAATTACAAAGAATAAAAAAAGGATGATAATTAAGAACAAATTGGTAAGATAAAACATAAAAACAATAAACAAAAATTTGTATGGTTGCAGTAATATTTTTTGATGAATTATTGTTAATAATGGAAGATAATGAAAAAAATTAAAAAATAAATTAAATCCACAAAAAATATAGACAATAAAAATTCTTACAACACTTGAGATTGAATTAAATCTCTGCCTTTTAATTTTTTTTCTCCACTTATTAAAATTGTAGATTTTCGATCATGATAAACCCACTTGAAAGCTTTGGTAATAAAGAATGTGCTCACCACATAAAAATAAAAAAGATAACCCAAAAAAGAAGAAGAAAGAAACATAAACATTTCTATTGCTTTTAGTAGCTAAAACTTACTAACTAATATATATATATATATATATATATATATTTGACTCTAATTATAAGTTTTTTTGGGTAAATACAAAGCAATAAAAACGGTTCCTACTAAAACGAAAATTTATTAATGTTTGAATTCAATTAATGGATCGAATCATTGCATATCCAAATTTGATTTGATTAAAAAGTCAGAATAAGATTGTTGGATCATAAATCCTTACCAATTTCGATTAGATTTAGATCGGATGGAATTCAAACAATTATGAGAATTGTTTGGTAAACCTATTTTATAATTATAAAAAAACAAATACAAAAAAGAAATATAATTTGATATATATTTAATTATTTTAAAGTATCCTAAATTAGTGACTTATTTCTAGTCACCTAATATTATAGATACATATATGTATATCTAGAATAGATATATATATATACACACACAAATGGATTTGTATCAACTCTTATCGAATTGAATCAACCTATATCCATATTTGATCCAATTAATAGTTAGAACGGATTAAATCATATCTTATTGGATCCCTTACTAAATACGTTTTGTATTTTTATTTTTTAATAGATCTGACTGGATCGAACTAGGACAATAATCCGATGCATTGACAGCCTACCTAAGACCCAACACAACCCATCAGAGTTAGAAGTGGGGTTGGGTTTAGACGGGTTTGTAAACGGGTTACAACTTAAACGGATTTGACAGATTTGACCCGTTTACAAATAGGTTTGGAAATCATGGACCCAAACCCAACCCACTGATAAATGGGTTGAACCCGCCAACTTGTTTATTTTTTATTTATTAATTAATTTAATTTTAATTTTAACTTTAAATTGATAACATATGAAATTAATGAAATTATCAATCATCAATGCCACTAATTTAACGTATCATATTTTAATAAACATTAAAAAAATTATTTTTAACCTATTAAATATAAAAATAGTAAAGCACTTGCAAAAAAAAAATAAAAAAAATTTAATAAGTAATAGTAGTCTAAGCAATATGCTAATAGGCAATATCGTATATCAAGGAATTATAAACCTGTGTAAAAAAAAAAATACAAGAACAGTTATAAACCTATGTAAACATACAATTACAATCATCAACTTATATTACGTGTAAGTTATATAATAAGTTATCAAACTATAGGAACTATAGAATATGACTATATCATATGCCTAGACCAAGGAGCCTAAGGCCTCGTTTGGCTTTCATTCTAGATTAGGAAATCATTCTAGGAACTCATTCTAAGGGTTGTCAACGAGCCAAGCTAGCTCGGCTCGGGCTCGGGCGCGGCTCACATGAGCTGAGCTTGAGCTCAATATTTAGGCTCGCGAGCCGAGTCTGAGCCCAAAAAAAAGCTCATTATTTTAACGAGCCTGAGCCGAGCTTAGGTAGGCTCAGCTCGGTTAAATCTCGGCTCGATCTTATATATCGTATATAAATTTGTATATCATACGTATCATATATATATAAATATAAATATATATAATATTAAGTATTAAATAAAAAAGTAATTAGTGGCATGCTTAAGTCAAAGTAATTAAAAAACCCTAATTAATTTAATTGAATTAGT